>JAOUZG010009736.1:3591592-3614207 GCA_026289955.1 Argiope argentata
ATATATATATATATATATATATATTCGTAAATAGCATCTTGCGGAAAGCGGAAGAAAACAAGGTCAGTGAACACTTCCTTTCCTGGGTGCTTTATTTTCCTCATTCTGCCCTCAGATAACATCCGACGACAAAGCTGTTGTGTAAACAGAGGATAAGGGGTGAGCGATAAATGACTATTAAGATACAGAGAGGCGTGAACTCTTCGCACAAATGGGACCGAACAAAAATGACCGGAACCGCCTGCTACCGATATGAGGAAAATTCCTCAAAGATTCAACAACTCTTTGGACTGTCACCCCTCTCATTCCTCTCACCCCCCAAAAAACAGCAACTCGGTGCAATAGCTGATATTTTTCTTGTCGAGTTGTATAATCATATTTTGGGAAGGGTCACCTGGTGTACCCGGGCACAATGGGTGCCCCCAATTTTGATTTATGTGCAACACCTCTTTGTCGGAAAGGTACATGAAAGTTGGCGCAATGGGTGTTAGGTAAGAAAAGGGTTCGGCTGACCGTTGTCCAGGTGTCCGTCGGGGTAAGTTTAGGTGATAATAGGACCCTCGTAATAAACATGTTATTCTCCCTGGACTGGCTGCTTGTGCAAATAAAGTGTATTGAAATAAGTATCCGTAGTAAATAGACTGTCTGAATTTATTTATTAGGGTACAAAAAAGATTTGGGTGTTGCTAAAAGGGAATGAAAAAATTAGATTAAACTTTTGACAAAAAAAATTTATAAATTTAAACTTTATTTTCAAAATGTTCATGTATTTTAAATTTTACTGAATTCCTACTATTAGCTCACATTCTCCTTATATATATATATCTTGTTAACAATTTCAATACTTTATAAAATACTTTTTATTCATGAAATCAAGTTCAAGTTAATTTTTTTTTATATTGTAGTGGATGGCTTTTGATGCTAATACGATTTTTTCAGTTATTAAATCATTAATTTTTTTATTAATTAATTAAAAACTAACTTTCTTGCAAAAAAATCTTCATTTATTTTGCCCCCCCCCCATTCTAATAAGGTTAGGTTTAACATGTTTCCGGCCGATTATTTTAAACGATTCTGTTTATTTTCATAATAATAATTGATACATTTAAAATTAAACATTGTTAATGAATCGATTTTTCAGATTCATTTTGAAGTACTTACGAATTAAAATAATACATAATAAAGAAAATTAGAAATTTCTAATCTGTTTTGCTTTCCCCAACTGATTAGAAAACGCATGTATTTTGCATTGCCACAATTGGCTTTGAATCCTCAACTGGTGTTGAAAATTCAATGCTAGTATAATTTTTTGATCAATTATTTATAGTAACTGAAAATGCAAGGTCTAGATAGGGCGATTGGTAAGGCGTTGAATTCACATCCCTTGGGTTGAGAGTTCGAACCTACCAGTTGAAGATCCCCGTGTGTGGTAGACGTTAAATTAGTCGTGGTCACAAAGTCTTCTATGTCGAGAGGTATGCCACTAGGGGCACTGGGTCAGATGTGATCGTTATCTGTTCCAGGTCTAAATTGCGTTCTGTGGAAGATTGAATCAAGTGCATGAAAAAAGCCCGCCCCGTAAAAAGAGTTTGTGATGAATGTGAGCTAGAAGTCAGACTTCTGTCCTCTAGTACTGCATCCCTCCTTCCATTGTAAAGCGGAATACGAGAATAACTATTGCAATTATTTAATAAAAAGTAGTTAAAAATCCTAATTACTTTAGAAGGAATTGGTTTTAAAAAATAGGTTTTATATTACTTGTTTATATTCAATATAGTGTATTAGCATGCTGAATTGCAGACGTCGAAAACCGGAACAAATAATTGAAATTTACTATTATTTATATTCACTGTAGTGTAATACCAGGTTTAATAGCTGATGATAAAAACCGGAACATATAATTGAAAATTGAAATTTACTATTATTTATATTCAACGTATTGTAATATTATGCTGTACTGCAGACGATAAAAACCGCAACAAATAATCGAAAATAAAGACATATAAAAAAAGGAGACAAAGTAATTTAAAGTATTCCGTAAATGATACTCTTAGCATTCTAATTGTATAAAAATAGTTTTCATTATTCTTAGAACCTAATTCTCATTTGGTTTCTTGCCAAATCCCTGAAGAAGTAAAAGACGAACAAAACATGAAGATTCATGAGGCAATTGAAGACAATTGAATAAAATTAATGAAAAAAAGTATTTCAGTCGTTCTTTGAGAAATTTGAGAAAATATTCAAAGAATTATCCTAAAAAATTTGAAAAAGAAGATTATGATATCGGAATGTGGAATGCAGGGATTTTAGTTTTAATTCTTTGGTAAAAGATTGACTATTTGAAGAAAAAAAAAGCTCTTAAATTTCAGTAAACCAATTTAGGTGTTGGAAAATGTTCCATTAGAATGCCAATTGTACAGCTTTAGAAACGATACCACAGGTAAATAAGAAAACTATTCATTGCAGAAGATATTAAATGAAATTTAAAAAAATTGTATTAAATTTTAAAATTTGACTTCCATATGAATTGAAACCTCCCATGAAGACCTATTAATGCTCAGTTTTAGGGCTTAAAATGAGATAAATTCGTCTAGATAAACACATGAACTTTTCCGTTTATAAATATGGAAAGAAGGCTAATTTGAGATGGTAAAGCAAAACATAATAGATTCAACATGATTTTATCTCGACTTTTCATTGAATACTTTCATAAAATGAAAGATTAATAATTATTGTTAATTAAAATTCCAGAATTGTAATAAAGTAATTAAACGTCACACTCTGGTTACGAAAAAGTATTTGTTACTGCTTTAAATATCTGTGTGTTGGAACCAATCGAAATCAATTATCCAATGTTAATAATCTTTAACTTTTCTCGATTTCTTTTATTCGTTTGAAAAGTTAATTTGCAGTTTAAAACCATTGCTGTTCAAAAAAAATAAAAATAAAAGGACAGGGGGAGAAAACAAATAGAATCAACTCAAGCAAAAAGGGAAAAGTCATTATAGTTAAAAATGTTGTTCCGTGTGAGCTTGGTTTGCCATTTTTTGTAGCTTCTTTTTTCTCCCACCTACTTTTCCTCTCGTTCTCTTTTCTTTCTTTTTTCCTTGGTTTAAAATAAATATGACTGTCTCAAAAAACAGGCAGGTGTTTCGGAAAGTTCGTTTATGAAAAGATGCATCTGCTTTCATTCTTTTTCTGCTTAGTTTTTACGATTGCATTATCTACTTCGAAGAATTTATCTCGAGCTTTTTTTAAATATTATGACATTTTCCGAGTAACAGGTCATTCGCCAAACCATAATTATTAATCAACTCTAGTAAAATCTTTTTAAGGATAATTAAATTGTACAAAGAAGTCCATTAATTAATCAAATTAGTTTAACTAGTTACTGGAATTAATATTATCTCGACTCAGAAATCATTCTAATTTAGAATGAAGGAAAAACAAAACGAAATAGGAATAAAAATTAATAAATGTATAAATTTTTAAATTGGAATTTGGAATGATAGTAAATTAATATTATAAAAATAGCAATACCAATATCAGTTCAAATCTTGATTTTTTTTCGTTTTTTTTTTTTTTCTATTTAAAAAATTATTAGTTTCATTTTATGTTCTTTTGATTGAATGTTTTTAGATAGATGTTCTTAATAACATATACCCTGTTTATTAGAATTAATTTTTTTAATGGCAGATTTCTATTTCGATATCTTTGCTTCTGTTATTTTTTTCGTCAAGCACCAAACATATATTCGAGTACGATTAACATAATAGTCACTGATTTCTCAATGAATTCAAAATGAAAATGCTATAATTTCTTTGAGAATTAGAAAACCGAATCGCTAAATCGTATTACAAACATGTTTTTTTTCCTCTAAAATTTTAACAATATTTTCAAATTTAATATCTATATGCTATAGCAAGAATTAAGTCCATCGAAAAGAACATTGAAAATTGTTCTTAGAAATGGCATTTATGCAGGATGCTTATTCAAATATTGGCCCATTGACTAATTTTTAAGTGGTTAGTATTATTAAGTGGCTAAACTATATTTCTCAAAATAAATGGCTTTAAATGACATACATTATTTACTTCTGAAGGCATTATTTATTCTAAATTTTATACAGTCGGATTCTAATTAATGATGTTTAATAAAGAATTCTTAACATATTAATGTAAAAAACTTTTACGACCACACCTAACCGAATTAAATTTCCAAATTGTATTATATTCGACCAATCCGTTTAAATGAATTATTGAGTGTTGATTAAAGGATTATCCACGAGGCTCTCATTCAACTTGTTTAAAATAAGTTTTATTGAAAGTTTTATAATTCTGTCATTTATAGTCGCAGAAATATGAAACCTACTTTTATTGAAAACGTTAGTGCATCAAAAATACTTTACTAAATATAAGCAATCCGACAAAATGTAGCATAAAAATATAGGCATTATTATTTTACCAGAAAAAATGTACTGGTTCAAGCATCGTTATATAAAATTTTTAATGCCATTTCAGCATTTTTGCACTTTGGAACATATATCGATCTCAAATGGCTTTTTTTAAAAATAACTATAAGAGCGAATGTATCGCACAATCTTTTAACCTTTTTTTTTTTCATTGCATTTGTTTTTGATAACTGCCTGTAGTCGTTTGAGGAACATGTGTTTTTACTTTGATGAATTCGAAATTTTTATTTAATGACAGCTGAGAGCAACATAATAAGTTTTTAGAATAAATTGCTACAAAATTAAAGGGCATAAGAGAATTAAAATCTTTTAGTTGCAATCAGCAAGATGAAGCATTCAATTATATTATTTCAGATTGGATTTCTAAATTAGATGTGTGAAATAGAGCTCTTCAGGAAAATAACAATGAATATAAAGTACATAGTTATTAATATTTAACTAAGCTGAATAATTTAAAGGTATGTTATACGAGTGATGATAAAATTAATAAAATGTAACATTCTTATAAAATTAGAAACCCATAAACTCTTCTAATTATTATTAACAGAGATTGTAAATTTTTATGGCCCATGCTCCTTCTGAAAATGAAATTAAAAGCGATCTTTACTAATAATAAATATGAAAGTGCGTGTATATACATGTGTGTATGTGTGTGTTGATGCTTTACAAACGAAACCATTTGACCTAGAGCTACCAAACTTGACAATATATGCCTTGGTGAATAAAAATTTAAACTTCAAAATCTGTTTTTTTTTTTGAATTTTTGATTAAAAAATTAGGAAAAATTTGAATTTTTTTAGGGAATGAATTCCAAATAACGTAAAAATCCTTTTTACAACATCTTGGAATTCAAAAATTAATAATAGATACCAAAATAAGAAATACCAATTTCTTAAATTGTTTATGTTGTATGTCTATAAAAATTGTTCAAAATTATTTTGCTGAAGAAGCCCTTAAGTACTAAGCTATTCAAGATAGTAAATTGAAAATTTCAGGTTTATTAATTTCGAATGATTGTTAAACACGGCTAATTATAAAATAGTATAGCATTTTTGAAGAAATATGATATCAAAATTTTAATAACGCAACATAAAAAGCATTTCTTTCTAACCCACTTCCAATTTTACAACAGGAAATAAAAACTGTACTTTTCGACAATAATAAAAATTAGGTTTTTTTTTTCTTTCCTTTCTATACATGAACATGAGACTATCTATTCAAACTGATATTTGATGTATTATGTATTAAGCGATGATATAAAAATGCTATATTATTATCCTTTAAACAGCAAGGAGCATCTTAAAAATAGTTTCTTCCAATACAATCGGTAAATTTCTGTTCCATGATAAGATGAACATAATCGAAAAGGAAAGAAAAAAAAACAAACAGAATACTAAATTTTAAAAAAAAATTCCTTCGAATCGAAATGATCATTTAACGAAGTTTTAATATTTTTAGTTATTAATTTCAGTTGACCTGTTCCTGTTCTTGTAACTTTGAGCAATCACTTATTCTAAAACATCCCACCAAAAGCAAGAGGGAATTAAAAATGTGGGAAGTGAAACCAATAACACATATGAAATTTATTCAATATTAATTTTAACAATTTTAAATTACAAATATCTCAATTTTCCAAATTTATTTCTGCAAATTTCTTTACGAATACATTGCTGCTTTAGTTAATGATTTATTTTAAAATGTGCATTCTGCTGTTAAAAAAAATGAAAAGCTGGTTCCTTAATTTCTTAGAAATCAACTTTATTTGAAATGAAATATATATTCTAATTTACAATTTTAATTTATTAGCAGCCTAGTGGGATCAAATTATCGAAGACAAATATGTTAGTAAACTAATTGCTGGCGATCTGCTTATGTTAAGACAAGGAAATCCGTTTACTTAAAATCAATGGTTGAGAATTCCTCTTCCGATTTCGTGCCAATCTTGTGGGAACAAATTTCACTTCATCCTAAACCTTATTCAACAGGTGTTTATCCACTTGTAAAAGCTGAAAAAGCTCCCATTTCTTCAACGGTCTGAAACACTTTCCACCGGAAATACGTATCATTGCTAACGCTACTGCAGTTCGGCAGACGATTCTTGGAAATTGCCATACAAAAAGGAAGAAAACAAAATTAAAAAAACAACTACTTTCGTTTAAACATTTTTTATTTACTTTTTTTTTTCTGATTTCTTTTAAAGAGAATGAGCAACCATTTGTTTGGCCCATTAAGCACACGCTCCGTTAAAGTCAAGCAGGCATGACCATAAGTTCAGAGTTGTTTTTACCCCAAAATGGCAACTGCACGATTTTCAATTTCGTAATCACCGGTTGTAAGAGGGGTGGTTTTTTTTTCTTTATTATTTTGTACACCACCCACCCCAGCTTTTATGGGACAGGTTCTCGCCCCACAGATTGCGGGGGTGAGAAAAAGTTTTCATTCCTCTTTCTTGTACTGTGAGATTTTCTTTTATTCGAGCTGTTGTTACGCTCTGTCACGATTTCGGGGGCTGTCTCTACTTGAAAAGTTTTCTTGTTTAGGCATCAATTACTGGATGTTCTTGGGATCGAGTCAAAAGTTATTTTTTTAGCGGATATAATTTTTTCCCAACTGCCTTTTTTTGTTTTGGGGATTTGGAAATGAATTTCGAGCCAACATTCTCAGTAACATTCTCTGTTGTTCTTAAATTTTTTTCCGACGAATTCTTGATAACTAACTTTAAAAAAAAAACACGTTTCGAAAACTCACTTGCGAAATTGTAAAATCTTTTGCTTAATTTAAGTGGTGACTAAGCATCTTGATCGTGAAAGCTCCACTTTTTCATTTTGCTGTCTCTTATTGCAAAAAAATAGCAACTCAATTTATACCAGATTTGTGTAAAGTATTTTTAATTGTTTCTTTTTATTAATTTTCAAGTAAATAGTTTATTTTAATATAAATAAAAGTCATTGTAGATATGCTTGTTTTACATTCCGTTCCAAAACATTGGAAATAATTATTATTTACGATAAGAGAAGAAATGCAAAAATCTTACAAAGTGAAAAAGTTAATTGAATGTTTATATATTTAGAAGTCAATAAAAATTTTGACTCGTTTTTTCGCTGTTACTTCATATATATGGGTAAAAAAGACTATGGCCCATTTTGAACCTCAAAAAAACTATCTTGACAGTGATCTCAAATTTATTAACTTGCAACTTTCTCTTTATTCTTTTTTATGAATTTTTTGAACTTAGTTTGAAAGCGTAATTTATTCAAATGCTATTACTTCTTGAAGCAAATTTCAAACTAATTTTGTTTTTCTAATTTCTCACTGCATCCTGTTGAGTCTTTAATTTATATCTTAAACTATTACTTAAGAAATAATAAAATGTATTTCATTTACAGATTTTTATAGTAAAGAATTGGTATTTTTATTATTAAAAAAACAGTGTATGGTAGCTTACAAAAACGAATCTCAGTTGGTCCAAAGTCTTTAGGGTCCATAGTTCATTAGTCTTTAATTTATCTTTTGCGCTATCTTCCTGAATCTCAAAATTTATGTTTGATTTATCGATTTTTGGTCGTCTTTATGATACATAATTTTTATTTTTAATATTTTCAATGTAAAAGAAATAACATGAGGCAGCGATCAATGGAAGATATCAGTAAAAACTCGCTATTATTTGAAAAAATCTGTACTATTAATAGAGGGATCATGAAAAGGTAGGGAGGTGTATATCCGAAGATTTGATTCCGAATCAGCAATATATAAATGAACTATTAAGGTTAAATTTTATCCCATGTTGATATCTGAATGAATATAATTAAGTGTAATATGAAGTAACATATAACCTCTCAGATGTCTTTCATGTTGCCACTTAATAGATTGGTAATTTTGTGATATATTTACTGACATTTTATTGAAATAATTTTTTTTAAAGAAAAGCTTGTTCTGTAAGGAAATCGGTAAAGCTCTGTTTGCTATGAAGCGAGAGAAAAAAATATATCGACTTGAGAGCTAGAAAGTTAGAAATAATTCCTACTCTTATTATTTTCTTAAAAGAAAACTCAACGAACTTCCAGATAAATCAGAAGCTTCAAAAGAACATTAAGGAATTCCTATTCCTTATTCTTTTCTCAAAAAGCTTCAAACGAATAATATGGCCTATCTCACATCGCTAGTTATGGCACTTTTCGAAAACTTTATCCACCGATATGGCAACTGCCTGACTATTCACGACACTTACATCGAAAAGTAGCCATGTTTAGACGCTAACTTTCAATTGTTATGTTCCATGTTAGAACTAACTTTCAATTAACAATAATTAAAAAATAATAATAATAACATTTAAAAAATTGAAATCTGCTATCGCAAATTTCAAGTTATCATGTGAGAACAATTTTTTAAAAAATTTTATTTTACAAAGGATAATCGTCTTCCCATTCAGTTCTACATGCTTTCTAGAAAATTTTCCGTCTTCTTAAACTTTAATCTATAGCTCGTTGAGCTTCTTAAATTATTAAAACTAAAATAATACTTCAAACATTTCAGAATTCCATCGGCTTGTTTATTCTTTTCATTGAACAGCATATATTACAAGCATTACCGGATCCCAAAAGGTTTACAATTAATCATCAGCTATTATATATTAAAAAAATGTTTATGAAAGAAAAAATCGTTTGCTTTAAACTTGTAGTAATATTTTAATTAAAATAAAAATAGAAGTCATTATAAAATGTCGGAAAGGAATTGTCTGCTAAATGTCTGTTAACAGATTTAGATTATGATATTTTCCGAACAATTAATTGCCTACGTTTTTTCGGAGACATCAGAAAACCCTATAACCAAAACAACATCATGTTCTCACATGATAAAATAAATAAATAATTTTTTGGAATTTAAAAAATATCATTTTGCATTTAATTGTTGCAGAGCGAAATGAAAAGAAATTGTTCTTTAAGACTTCTTTTCCTGCTACCATTTAACAGTTCCATTTTAAATTGTTAAAAGCACAGTTTTTGGAAATTCGAAGGGATGCTTTTAAGCTTAATACCATGCTGCTTGCAAAATTGGTATTTATTATTTATCTTACAAAATATAAAAATTCTTCCAGAAGTTCAATTAAATAGATAAATAAAGTAAAAACTAAATATGTTAATCACTTAGAATAATTTATAATAAATGCTAAAAATAAAAAATATTTAAAAAAGCTAAATAAACAATTATTTCTAATAAGATGATAATTGTATTAGATATCATAAGTTTTTGTTACAAGACTTACTACGGATCATTGATTTAGGATTATGTGAGCTTGAAAAATAAAGCTCTTTAAATTCTTTGGTTCCATTTTGAAATATTTCTTCATCAATTTTTTTATCGTTAGGAATGAGACGCATTTGATATTAAAAATCATTACATAAATTCATCATCAATTAAAATTAACTACTTAATGAAACTATATTAAATAATAGCTGGAAACTTCGTGCAAACTAAAGTAAAAGTTCAAACAATGACACTTATTTATTTACGTTTCTGAATAGGAACCAATTCAAATGGCATGAAAGTTACATTATAAACGCAGCTGCATATACGATTTAAAGTTTAATTTCGAGTTCTATTATTAGTTCATCCTGTTATTTGACATTATTTAGCATATCATGTGTACATAAATAGGATTCATGTAGTCCATAATGCAGTTTCATAAAGTTTCAATGGAAAAATAAATTATGATATGCAAGAATTTACTTAAATAATCACAAAAAACTATTAATTTTTGACGATATAACACTCTCATGTCGCTGAAAGTTATTACTTAAGGTTTTCCCCTTACATCCATAAATTCGTAAGGAATTTAAAAAGTAATTCTGAAACATTTTTTTTTTTTGAGTTTTGCTTTCATTGAATTGTCTTTGTAATTTAGGAAAGATCATTTCGTGCATAATGTGTATACTACAAAACGAAAGAAAAAAAAAGCATGAAACAAAAAAATAACGTAAAATAGAAATAAAAATATAGAATTTTATTTCCTTTCGTTAATTACTTCTGAAAATTTTATTAACTTGCACATTCATGCTTTTTATCGTCTGCTTTTAAAACTTATGTCAAGAAATATCCATATTTTATGGAAATCTTTTATTTCATTTGTTATATATTTTATTCAAAGAATTCTGAATTCCTAAGAAAAGTTAAATAGCTGTGTTTTTATTTATTTTGCAACATTTATTATAGATGCAATGGTATTTATATAATTTTCGTTTTAAACGAAAAAAAAAAGCTTTTTAAAATGCTTCCCGACAATGGTACGTTTAATTTTGATAAATAGTTTTCGTTGAAATTATTGTAACTTTGAATTACTGTTTGAATGGAAATTTCAGCATTGCCATATTAAATAAGAATTTCCATCAATCAGTATAATCTCTTCTAATAATATATGAGAATATGTGTATTTATTTCAAAATAGCGATGTGCGATTCGGATCAATTGATTTGAAAATCTTAATAATTTTATAATTTTGACGGGTTTTTTTGTGATAACACCCAAAAATATTATTGCAAAAAATTGATTCTTGTACTATTAAAAAAGTTTTCTTTTTAATAATTTTAGTTTGATTGTTGTAAAAAAAAATTCATGAATTTCGGCAACTATAGAAAAATATTTAATTGCATAATTATTAGCGATAGCTTTTATTGTTAACTGAAATTCCCATCATTTTAATTAATCCACAAAATATTTAAAAGTGTTATTTTCTTCTGTTTTGCAAAGCTAGAAAAATGATTTAATTTCTGAATAATTTATGAGTGGAATACGAAATAAAGTTACAGTACAAAAAGCTTCGATGATATATTACCTGAACAGTCAAATTTATAATAAAATTATGATGCCAGAATTGTTCTTAAACAGAATGAAAAAAAAAGTATGATTATTTAAACAATTTCCTTTAATTTCTTATAATTCGATGCTTTCACACTTATGCTCTGATATTTTTCTAGAGCGAATCATGAATCCCAGCTTTTTTTAAATACAACATTACAAATTATGTATAAAGAATAAATTACAGGTAAATACAATTAATATTCTCAGAGAGCGAGCTAGTCATCACTAGAGGCTGGAAATAAAATATTTTTGCTTTTGTTATTTGCTAGTATATTTATTCATTGTGCGAAATATTTGACAAGTTGAATTATCAATTATTGACATTTTCTTAAACTAATATTTAATCACGCAAATGCCTAAAAGTTAAATTACTAAATATTTGCTTTATAATTTAAACACGAATGTAGATCCATTCAGTGTCATTTAACAGTGTTGTTTAATGACACAAGAAAACAAAGACATAA
The DNA here is from genome assembly GCA_026289955.1 of Argiope argentata. NCBI lineage: Eukaryota > Metazoa > Arthropoda > Arachnida > Araneae > Araneidae > Argiope > Argiope argentata. The sequence continues at coordinate 3,603,383 of JAOUZG010009736.1, forward strand.
ATCATTTGAAAAATTAAAAAAGAAGAAACACCATTGAAGAATTGTTAGAACCATTTAAAATCAGAACAATTTATAAAAAGAGTAATAAATTTTGTCTGCAGCCGAATTGAAAAGAATGCAATTATCGTTTCTGAAGTTCCACTTGTCACATCATATTCGCCCTCAACCACTTCTCGTTCGTAATCAAATTGTCGTTTGGCGATGGCTTTGATTAAATATTTCCAGCAGAATGAATTCGTGGCTGGCCAGTTAGCGCGGGGCTCCCAATCGTCTGCTCTCTTTTCTTCTCCCTGCCAGCTGCCTCGAACAGGAAAAGAAGTGGAAAAAAAGAAGGGTAATAATAATGAAAAAAAGGCAATAAAAAAAGAAAGCAATAATGATAATCCGAAGCAGTAAGAAATGCGTTGTCGGCGTGACTTGTGCAATTAACGTCGTAGTCGTCTTCTTCCCACGCCACCAGGTAAGGGGGAAAAGCAGTTGCGGAATTGTTGGAGGTGGAGACGCTACAAAATGCTTTGAGGGTTCTCGGTTAACCATTTAAGGGATCATATTCTAAGTAAAGCAGATTTTCTGATTAAGATGGCAGCAGTCAGAAATAGAGTTGAGGGAAAAAAAAATTATTTTACTGTTTTCTTCGAAAAATATTTCCGATTTTATGGAATTTTTCAAATTTTAATTTTTGAGACTTTTTGTATTTTAAAAATTCAAATCCTATGTACGTTTGTTTATTTAAAAAAATATACTACTGAGAAATAGCATAAATAGACTGATGGTATATATTGTTAAAGTCCGTTATAATGGCGATGTATAAATATGGTGGAAACTATCATTATAACACAAACTTCTCGCTATAAATAATTCATAACAGAAGTGTAATTTAGAATGCCAACAATAAAATAATAATATTTATTTCTATATCCTGTATATTTAGAATTGTTTTTTTATTGAAATGCCCAATATTTACATCAGATACTTTTGTTTTTTATTGCCAAATGCATACAATTGTATTTTAGGAAAAGCAGAAATTTCTTCGACTGGAGAATATGAAGAGCTATGAAAATACCAAATAATATCCAATATTTCATTGAATCTTTTTTTGTTGTTGTTGAAGAGTGTTTTTGATTTCTAAAATATGTAAGCTTCTTTCTCAGTTGAAATGACTTTGTAAATCCGAGAATATGCTGTCATTGAAAAAAAGAGAGAAATATATATATTTATTTACTTTGACTATTTTGTCTCATTTCAAATAAACACGTTTTATATTTTAGCATGTTGATAGTGCGCTACAAATTACCCGTAAAGACATAAAAAGCTATATTTGATGTATTGAATTTTCACCACACGTGACCTCAGGATTCGAAAGAGTTTGCAGTAGCTATTTATACAGACTTATATCTACTTTTTATACCTAGTCTGTGAAAATAACGTCTTAATCAAATGAAATTCGCTACTGTTCGCGTCATTTAGCATTTAATAACTTTATATTATCATCCATCGCGTTACAGCATCATTTTTTTTTTGTCTTTTCATACTCAAGAAACGCAGCAAATTTGAAAATTAACTAGCTCCACTTAGTTGACTTTATGTAAACATAAATTAACATAATTTGGTGAGAATTATTGATATCATAGAGTATAAAAATTGTCCATCCTGAAGAATTTTAAAAGTTGATCATTGAACAAAAAAAAAATGTATCCCAGCAACAATTGGTTTTGGAGATCACCTGATAAAATTTGAGGTAACTTTTAATCACACTCTGTTATTTGAAAACTGGAGTGGTAAAAATATTCAGCTAAATGTTGCAAAAAGAGGATGGGAAGAAAAATAACTCTTTCCATATTAACCCTTTACACTCCGATGATGTCTTTGACTCACTATTCAAGACTGTGCATCATTTTGACGTTTTATTTATTTATTTTTCAAATCTAGTTGTTAAAAACGCCTACATAATGGTTAAGAGATGTAGATTAATTTTTCAAAGAAATTCGACTTAAAAGAATTATGTGTATTTATTTTTCATAAAATAAACAAATCTTTGTATTAGGTGAATAATTTTGCATCCAATTATTTTTCGAAGTGCAAAGTATTAATCACCTTACCTCAAATGCCCCCCCCCTTCTTTCAAAATTCCGACCATTATTCAAGTATTTCATAAATTTCCTTTTGACTTGGAATACGAATTGCACGTGGAAGATTAAACGGATGAAATAACTCTGTTTAAATACTTTATTATTGTGTATCAACTTATAACTTATTATTCATAATTTAATTATGAATAACCACACACGTTAACTTAAAATGAAAAGATAGTTAAATTTTATTGAGGATTAATATTAGAAAATTTTAGATTGCTCATTCTGCTTTTCTGATTAATTTTTTTTATCTTGTTCTTAATTTCTTTTCCTTTTGAGGTTTTCTAATTGTTCTTTTTCTTCTTTTTTTTTAAATCGAGATTCTGAAAATAAAATGTGTAAGCGCTTATGAATTTTTTCCCATCTAAAATAGTTTTATTCATGTTAAATATTAAAATTACACATCGGGCCAACATTTATTCATCAACTTATAGCCGCAACATTTAGTCATCGGCTTATCAATTCTACCAGTATGTCGAGGGTTGAGTTTTTTGTGAGCAATTCGTAAATTAATATTTCGCTTTATTATTCGGAACATGGAAGGATCGTGACTAAATTGGCTGATCCTATAAGTGAGGTTCAACTGCATAATTTATTTCTTTTTAGAATATTTTAGGATTTTCTATTAAAGGCAAAATAAAATTTTTTAAAAAAGTCATTGATATCTACAACTTTTAATTGCATAATTACAACTTTTAATTGCATTGCAACTTTTAATTGAAGTCAATGAATGACGAATTTGAAAGTCATTTGTTGATTAAATCGTTGATTATACAGATAAGACGATTAAAAATTTTATCTAATTTTTCGACCGTATCATAATTTTTTTTAAAATTCCTAAAATATTACAAATTGTCAACTGACTGCTTAAGTATTGGCATTATTTCAGTATTTTAATGATTTTTTTCACATTAATAATACAGCATTATGTATTTACTACTGATATATTAATCATAAAACATATTTACTTTTAATATTTATATTTCAAAAATATTATTAATAATAGTATACTGTTAATATTTTTAATCCATAGAAATGCCGATGAAAAGATAATCGAAAAGATGATAAGACTATAAATACACACAGGAAGAATTAATTTAGGAGAACGCACATCAGACCACCAATACTCGATGGCTTTTCAACTATATCACAAAAAATTTCATTTTCATTGGAAAAATCCCAACTTCACAATAGCCAGTCAGCTTGTGTGAATCAATTGAAATTTAACCATAAAAGAATCCAATCCAGTGTGTTTTCGCATTTCGGTATTAAATCGTTTGGTAAAAAGCTGCTAGCAAATTTTATTCCAAATACACAGATTTTTTTTTTGTCATCAAAATAATTTCAATTTAAGTCATGCATATATCCATTTTTTTTTTCAGTTTTAAAAGCGCAGGAAACTTTAAAAACTTCATGCATTAAATAATTTTAGATAGAATATATAAAGTGATATTCATGTGAAAACTCTTCTTTTTTTTTATGAATTGTGCTTTGATACAATTAAAATAAATTCAATTTTCTGGACTCTTTCTTTTTTTGAGAAAAAACCACTCCAGGTCTTCAAAGTCCGATGCATATTCTCGTATAAAGAACACGATGTCTACGTTGGATTAAATATATTAGATTTCGAAAATAACATTAATTCATAAAAGCCAATAAATAATGACAAAATTACATAGACAGATAGAATGACATATTTATTTACTAAATTTCTATATTGATTGCGGTATCAAAAGAAATACTACTCGGGTATTCTTAAGAATTATTCAACGATTCCATTCGAAAAAAAAAATCTTTTCGAATTTAAAAAAAAGAAGAAATAATTGACTTTTTCTGATATGAATTTACAGTATATAAGCAAACAAATGTAAATACTGTAGCTTTTGTTTTCATTAAATTAAGACAATATAAGCATATATTATACATTATATTATTTTCCTTTTTCGTTACAATTTTTTTTCTATAAATGGTCCAATTATGTATAGATTACTTATCATCCATATTATATCCAGTCCCTATTAATCCGGATAATAAGGTCTTCAATTAAACTACTATTTAATTATATGCTCTTCAAAATAGATCAGTTGATTACAAAACTCAATAGACATACAACCCCTATTCACCCTAACGCCTATTTATGCCGCGCGAGGGGGGCTCACACTCGTGGGCGGGGGGACAGGCCGACAGTGAGCTTCTGTAAAAAACAAAATGCAACAATAATAAGCTACTCTCCAGAGGCAGTCGATGTATACATTAAACAATACTCAAGTAAAAAATAAAAAAAAAGTGACTAACGCGTCTCTCGGCTGGGCAAAATGTAGCCCCGGGCGGTTATCTGGGACGAGCACGAAAAATGCCGGGCCTTCAGTAATTGCCCATGTCACAGCAGAGATAATTACAAAGTTGGGCTTTTTTCCCAGGCGGGGAACATTACGTAATGGAAGGACAGACCGACTGTCATTACATTACAAGAGGGGGTGGGGGAGGCTTGTGGCATTATATTATATATATATTCGGCTATTGTTGTATGAATTCGTTTTCCAGAATGCATTTTGACAAGTCCAAGGAACCGCAGGATTTTTTTTCTTCTATCTCTGTGTTCATCCGCCTTTCCTTTATACTCTATAGAAAAGTAATTATAATGCGGTTGTGACATTAAGATGCTTCACTTGATCGAGCGAATGTTTTCATGCGGTGGTTTTTTTGTTGTTTCATCGAAAAATTATTCCATTCGAGTTGAGAAAAGTAAAAATGGAATGGTGGAAAAAATTTAATGTTTCCTACCCTCTCCCTCTCGTAATTCTTAAATAATACCTTTTAGATCAATATCATTTTATAAATTTTTTTAAATTTTTTATTTTATTTCATGTTTTTTTAAATTTTTTATTTTTATTTTTATCTTATTTCATGTTTTTTATTTTTATTTTTTATTTTATTTCATGTTTTTTATTTTTATTTTTATCTTATTTCATGTTTTTTATTTTATTTTATTTCATGTTTTATTTATTTATTTTTATTTTATTTCATGTTTTATTTATTTATTTTTTATTTTATTTCATGTTTATTAATTTTTGTTTTCATTTTTTGCTTTTTATTGTTAGAAATGCAAAACTACATTCCGAATTTGAACTTTCAGTGAGAAATCGATAGTGCTAACTTTCCGTTTACGACTAAAAATTTTAGTTACAATTTAGCCATGGTTATTCAGATGATTACTGAAGGTAAATTAAAACAAACAAACGTACAAAAAAAATGCTCAACAATTTCTTTTTATTTCCTCTATATTTTATTCACGAAACATTCTTTGTATATATATTTCTTATTATTTATTACTGCCCATTCGGCAATACCTCAAACTTACCATCAACGTTGATAAGACAAATTATTGCGTTTTTTCTACCGATAGACGACACCGAGCTGCTTTTAACGCAAACATCAAAATTAATGATTTTCGGATCAACAAGGTTGACCTGCCAACCTATCTGGGAGTAATCCTGGATCCTGAACTAAGATTCACAAAGCATATTGAACAAACTGGTAATAGAGCTCTGAGAAAACTAAATATTCTGAGAAAACTCTGCGGAACAGCATGGGGCTCAAGATCTCAAACTCTAAAAAGGACTTATTGCACAGTTATTAGACCAGTCCTTGAATATGCTGCCCCCATTTGGGCTCCAGCCTCTTCTTCTATAAAGGAGAAAATAGATAGAGTCCAATATAGAGCTTCAAAAATCATTATAGGCGCGGTTTCCTCAACCAATAACGAAAAGGCCGAGCGAGAATGTGGACTACCTCCCCTTGAGAGCAGGCGAAAACTTGCCACCATCAAGTTCACAAACAAACTGCGTTGTAATAATGCAGATCATATATCTACAAGAGTATTCAATAATTGGAAGAAATCAACAAGGCTTAAACGTTCCTCAACTCTCCAGTTAGATTCAGACACTAGAAAACAAGTCAATTTGGAACACTCCTCTTTAGATTTCCTTCAGGAGCCCATCTTTCCAAGGAAACCACCAGATAATACCATGTTTGGTTTGGAATTACTACAGACTTGCACTAAAAAAGAAGATTCCAGTGTTCTCAATCAGAAAGGACTTGAAACAATCGAGAAGTTCTCTCATAAAAACTTCGCTGTCGCCTATACTGATGGCTCATCAGACAAGTCTCTGAACAGTGGAGGTGCAGGAGTGTTCATCTGCTATCCAGATGGTAGATATCACAAGCATAAATTTAACACTGGCAAAATCGCCTCCAACTTCACTAGTGAAGTCTTGGCGATCAGAGAAGCTCTCACCTTATATTTAAATGATCAACAGGCTTTTGATTCGACAGAAGGTCTAACAATCTTTTCTGATTCTAAATCAGCCTTAGAGGCTATCAGAAATGGAGGGACTAACATCACCTCTGATGTCATTGACCGCCTAGAACAGTTGAACAGCAAGGGAAAATCCTGTGTCCTGCATTGGATCCCTGCACACGTCAATATTGAAGGAAATGAGTGTGCAGACTCTTTGGCCAAGGAGGCTAGAGATCTCGCTCATGAGTGCACCACCATCACACTCGCTGACGCTAACGCAGAGGCGAGACACAGAATCATGACTCATACGTTTAAAAAACCCCTGATTACTGAATATGATAGCCCCAGAGATATTACATCTACAATAGCAAGGCTTAGAACCGACCACTATAGAGGCATGAAAATCCATCCAGACAAAACAAGATCATATGTCCTTTGTAAACATTGCCCTGATGTCCAGCTCACTCCTGGTCACATCCTGGAATGCCCAGCGGTGACCACGAGTATTTTGAAGTTGGGAATGGTTCCGATGAGGAGCGCTTTACAGGAGATTCTGTACAGTCCTGCTGCACCGCTGCTCGCAGCGGCTGTGATCAGGGCTTTCGGTATAATTTGATGTCACTGCAGATCCATGAACACGAGAACAACAACATTATTTATTACTTTTAATTTTAATAGCTATGCATCCAAAACTTTGAGGAAATGGCAATTTTTAAGAAGCATGCGTTTTGTTTTGAATAGTTTTCAAAAATATTAATTTCAGGAATAAGGATCTTAAGGAAAATTTCCACAAAAATAGAATTGTGATTTTTTTTTCGTTGCTTTTTTATGCGTGTGTGTTTTCAAAAAATATTTTCAAGTAATTTGGATAGGAAGCTAGAGCCAAGTACAAATTAGTAAGTAAAAAAATATTTTCTTTTGTTGCCTTTTTTAGTGTAATTATATATCCCAGAACAATGTGAAATTGCGGAATATTACTCAAAAGTCTCATCATGCAGTGAAATGAAGCGCCTTAATTCCTTTGTATTGTTTACGAATAAGAATTGCAAAATTATCTTTTATAAGATTCTGGTAAAATTTTTCAAACGAAAACAAAAGATTGTGAATTTGTAATAAAAAATAAAAATAGAGAAAAAGTATAAACAGTGATATAACTGTTATCAAGTGGAGTAAATGGAATTTTTTTTTCAATGTAGAATTACTTGCATCTAAAATTAAGGGAGGAAAAAGAAATTTGAATGAAATAAATGAATGGACAATAGCACAAAATTGTTTAATATTCATTTTTATATGGAACAAAATTAGTTGATTATTTATTCATTTCTATTTTAAGAGGAAATCACATGGGATCTAAAGACTTAAATTGGATTATAAATATTTTTATGGATGATAACCTTTAAAACTACAAAAATATTTTCATATTCTAAAAAATGTATGCAGATTTTTTCTATCTGTACATTAAAACTTCACAAAAAAAGTATTAGAGTCAATATGTTCTTGCTGTTTTAGTTTATTTCTGCAATAGGAAAAAAATGAATTATAAATGAACTAGAAAAATTTTAAATGCATAATATATATTATATATGTATGTACATTCATGTGCACAATATAAAAGTTACAGACGTAATATTTAAAATTGAAAAAAAACATTAAAAAAAACATTGATTTTCTTTTGTTTATTGATTTGGCTACTTTTAGTTGCTCATATGGAACGTAAATCATATTGGTTAAAAAAACTAATCTTGGTGCTATTAGTACTGGTTATTTGTGATTTCAAATTAACTTTTTACTAATTTTATATTTACATAAGTTAGTTATTTGCTTATTAAATATTTATTTACCATGTTATTTTTTACTTAATTCCATAACCAACATTTGATTACATTTATATTTGTGAAAAACATATTTATATTCTATGGATGTGAAAACAGAAACAAATGAATTTGAAACAAGAACAATAGAAAAAAAAAAACGTTTGCACAATGTCGCAAATAAAAGGAAATAAAATAAAAAATTTTTCGATAAAAATAAAATATTAATTAAGTTCGCAAAGCAGAAGATTTTTTTTATCGTTTCAATTTCCTTTTTTTTCTAGTATTTAGATTTTTAGTATTTAATTTTTATAGTATCACTATAAAATTTTTTTATCTTTCAAGAATTTGTTCTTCAAATAAAATATATCTCATGACATTTTTCTTAAAAATTATCACACTCATTGTTTTTTCTAAATTCTAAGCATTTTTCCTTCTCTTCATAAAAGGTCAAACGATAGCCTTCGCTATTTTAAAGAAGAAGTTCTGATTTATTTTTTAATGTTATTTGGCATCAGTATTCACAATCTGAAACTAAATGGTTTTCCGTTGTTCCAAGTTTTCAGTACAAGAAAGAAAAGTTAAGAAGATATGTTTAAGTTTTAATGGTTTTACTCTTATCAAAAGACTGTCATTCTACGGAAATTTGAAAAGAATTCTTTTGATCTTCTGACTGTAATTCAAAAAACGATAAGTGCTAGAAATGTCATGAAATTCTCGTGTTCGTTGACAACTGAAAATTTATCATCAACATTCTTCATGAATTATAGTTGTCCTTTGTCCTTTCAACTTAGGTAAGATTTTTTTTTTGTTGCTTTATTCAGCTGTTAACATATTTGCAGTCACGAATAAGATTCTTATTTTATTATTGCGATCGTATAACCATTAAAACTTACAATAAAAGCGATAACTTAGAAGAAATTCAAAATGCACTGTTATAATTTATCCATTCCTATAATAATTTCTTAAAATTAATATCTAAATAGATAATTTCTATGAATGTTACACAGTTTCTAAAAATTACAGTCTCATATTAAAAATTAGTGATAATAAAAGTTAATTAATTTATTTCATTTTCTTATTCTTCTACAATATACTATAAAATTAATATTTATGTAGCATTTTTTCAAATTTTATATATATTTATACAGCATACTTTATTTTTTATTTACATAGCATAACTTATTTTTACTATAGAATTTTATTTATTTGACATTAATAATTAATTCAACGAATTTAGTTTGGGATTTTTGGCTTGTATGATGTCATTTACTTGATTTAATTATAATTTTGAAAATCTATTGTAATAAGAAAGTATTTTTTAGAAAACTATTATATAAAAATATAAAAGTGTTTATAGAATATATAAAATATTTCATTTCGTCCAAATAATATGCGCAAAAATTATTCATTAAATAATTCCTACGGTTTAATTAATGAGAAATAAATCATCGCAATCTTTTAGTGTTTTGAAAGAATAAAGATTAATGTAAAATAGCGTAAATAAAATGATTTTTATTCGTCTCCTCTAAAATGATGAATAAGAACAAAAAGCTATTAACTTAGTTTAATAACCATTAAATTAACAATTTTCTTCAAATTTCATTTTTTTTATTTGACATGAAATTATCTAAAAATAGGATCTATAAAATAAATAAAACAATTGACAGCAATAGGCAACATAGACAGCATACCGGAATTGCATGTATTTTATCCCTACAGACAAAGATAATTTTGATTCTGATTCAAACGTTCTATTTATCATTTTAAATATTTACTGAATTTCATAATATTTTTTCATAATAGCGCTGGTATCTTAACATCATTCTCCAGGTTTTGTTACATTCCTGATAAACTATTATTTAAAGGAATTATTTCCGACAGAGTATGCAAAATATCTGGTTAAATCATATCCCTACGTTCATACAATCTTCAATGATCTGAAAGCCATGGTTACTGACCTAGAATGACCTTTCTAGCCAAGTGGACGTCTCCAGTGTGTGAAATTCTGGTCGTTAAGCGGGCTAAAAATTATGTATCAATTTCATCAGCAACTCTTCATTAACCTTTAGTCCCTAAACGGATTCCCATCTTCTCTCACATTAGGTTTCCCGTTTTCACTTTACTCATACCCCGAGGTTCTGTAGAGCTTTCCTCGCGCTTTTTTTTTTTTTTTTTTTTGCCTCAAATAACTTTTCTTAAGTTATAGTAATATCCATTAAGGAAATAAATGAATGGCTGCTTTGTGAGTCAATAATTGTTTTGAAAGAATTGAAAGAATTTTCCTGTGATTAAGGCTCTTGCAGTTCATTACACAATGGAACTCACCATCCATTTATATTATCTCCGGCCTTCTGGAATAATAAGTAAACAAATGAATGGACTTTTAAGAAAACGCTGTGTTTTGGAACGTTTTATCATATTAATTCCAATATTTTTTGGAAAGTCTTTAAAGATCTTTAATTAGAAGTTCTTTAATAACTTTTTAATATCGAGGCATATTTTGACTCTCAAATAGAAATGTTACAAAAACCATATCTATCTATCTATCTATCTATCTATCTATCTATCTATCTATCTAT
>JAOUZG010009736.1:3627792-3644955 GCA_026289955.1 Argiope argentata
ACATACATAAATACACACACACACACACACACACACACACACACACACACACACACACACACACACACACACACACACACACACACACACACACACACACACATATATATATATATATATATGAGAGAGAGAGAGGGGGGAGACCGAAAGAAAAGTATCGTGATTGTTTCAAACCAGCTTAAGTTGGTTAATAAATTAATTAAGATAAATAATGATTTAAAAATTAATGTTCTCACATGATAACCCGAAATTTAGGATCGAATATTTCATTAATTTTTTTTAATGTTATTATCTTGAATATAATTCTGTCTTCCAATTCTTACTCTCATCAAGGATTGTTTTATTACTCTCAATGGAATGATTTTTGTATTAATTTATTAGTTTTAATGTTTATTACTCGATTAACATTCATTATCTTAACTTCTTTTACACCTAGCTGTCAAAAATTTGTAACATGATTTTTTTCTCATAAAATTCTGTTAACTGTTATTACTAGTAGTTCTGGATAATGTAAATCTTCTTATTAAATTAATTCAGTAATTTTCTAACCTGTTTTATTTGATGCCTTGTTATATTTTCATATGCCTTTTAACCGGATATATATTGCCACATGTATGTCTATCACTCATTCGACTGAGGAAAGAACAATAGACTGTAAATGAGTAAATGAGAGTGAAGTCCATGCTCCGTTAACCACGCTTTTAAATAAGCATTTTGATATTGACCAAAATGATAGAGCGGGAGACAGAGAGGATTTGGTAGAAAAGAAATATTTTTTCCCCTTTTTCTTAAATATAGAACAGTAAGAAAGGGAGAGGGATGCTATTCCCATTTATTTCATGAGTCCATGGCAAACAAAAAGAATTAATCAGAACATCATAAAATAATTAAAAAAAACTTTTTATGAAATAATGTTGTGGGATATTTTGTAGATTCATTCGCTACTTCGATCCAGCTTTATGCTATTTTAAGACAAAAGAATTTCGTCATGAAATGGAATCGATGATCGATAATACCAATCGAGAAAATTAACTAAATAAAAACCGGTCTTCAAATACTGTTTGACATTTCATATGTGATTTAACTAGATTCGCTTGATTTAAAATTTGTTTTAAAGCTCTTCTAACACCTCTTAATCCCGATATAGTCCACAAACTTTCTAAGTTTCGGAATTGCTGTCACCCATGTTGTTCAGTTGATCCTAAAACAAATCCTATGCTATCACAATGATCAGTGTAATCCGATTTCAAAACTGCAATTTGTTTTGACAAGTGTGTCACTTTTTAAAAACAAAATTTAGAAACTTTCTTTTATTGAAATCGATAGAATTTCTGAAGAGAGCTACGATTGAGGGGAGGGGAAAGTAAATCTTTAACGAAAAATTCATTTCATTTTCTCGTGGGCTCAGTTTTTAGTGTAGCCCCATCAAACGATGATTTTTTTTTCTCTTCATTTACTTGACATTTGGGAGATTTAATTGACGTAAAAGATTTGTTTATAATACTAATTAATATGTAGTTATTTATTTTTAAGAGTGATTATTTATTTAGCTATTCTCAAAATAATTTTTTTAAATAATTAGTGTTTTAAATCTTAATTCTCTTCTTTTGTCATATCTTCACGTCTCACTGCTCTTTAATTCGCGTACAAAGCTGATGGTGTTAGAGAGAGTTTGTTTGTATTTTATAGAAAAAAGCTTTTTGGTTGAATTGAGCGACATTCATGGTTTTAAAACATTTATATCAATTTATAATAAAATCGAAACAATGGGTGTCTACGAAATACAAATGTCTAACAGTATAAAATATTGAGCAGAGCCTGACTAAGGCAGGGGCATACAGAGCAATTGTCCCCAGCCTTCAGATCTGAGGGGTCCCCAAATCAAATAGAAAGTTTAATTTACTTTTACTTTCCAGATGAACTTTTTTTAACATAGATTTTAAAAGACCAAAAAAAAAAAAAAAAAAAAGTCAGAGGGACCCCAAAGGAATTTTTGCCCCGGGCCCCAATTTGGTCAAGTCGGCCCTGGTCAAGAAGAAAACGCAACAATGATATAAAAAATCGTACTGTACTAAAAAATGTTGCAAATGTTTAAGTATGATTATGAAAACCAGTGCTTTTTAGAAAACTAAAATAGCAACTCGTCAAAAGAGATTTCTGGAAATACGCGAGACGATGTTCAGAAAACTGTTGGCATTCTACATGAATGTGTTAAACAGATGTAGGACTGTTACAAATAGAACAAAATGATGTTGGTTGTTCCGTCAACCAAATGTCATTGGGTGAATCGAGTATGTCTAGATCTCAACCTAATCAAAATGGTACCCAGTTTTCTGCTGGGTAAAGTGGACCAGATATATATTGTAGGCTTAATTATGTGAATCTTATTACGAACACTGAAGCTGAAGATAACTTACATAAAATGGGAACAATACAATTAAATTTCATGTTTCTTGTTGCATGGAAAGAAAAATAATTAGAAATTGACCATTAAAAGTTTTCACAGTTGTATACAGAAATAAGGCATTTCAAATTCTTTATTATAAATTTTTTACGTTTATCATTGTTTAAGAATTAGTGAAAACAGTATGTCAGGCAACTAGATTTTTCAAAAATCCACCTCGCCTACATCTCTTCCATTTCCATGCATTGGCAACCCAAAATTCGACGCTGGTGGGAATGCTACTCAAATTATGCAGGACGTATCTCGAAGGTGGTTTCGTTGATAGCGTCTCCATCATAACTCTCCCTTGCGCCCGCGGTCGACTGTCCCAGCTCATGCATTAAAACCCCATAAAAACCCCAAACCCCTACCGTATGTCATACGTGGACCCCACCCGTGTATCGCACTATCTGCGGCCTGCATCTCTACCCCCGCGCCCCTCCGGCCTAATAAGCCTTCTCTGAAATTCAGGAATTCGGACGCAACAAAAAACAAAGGCACCAGCCGTCTTTCATTAATCGCTGCTCTATGATGCGATGATTATAAGTCACGGTTATAGATGAACTAAAGTAATGGCCCCCTCTAATGACATATGGCCGCGAGCTGTGGATGTCGCTGTCCGGCGGAGACAGCGCAGGGGGGAACTTCCAAAATTGCGATTGGTGCATGCGTACCTGTATTGGTTGGTTACATCAACCTGCTGAATATTTACCAGCAATTTTTGTGTTTGTGATGTCTGATAAAGGAAAGTGCTATCATTTTACTTTCTACCACAGAACCATTTGTATTCAAATTGTATTTAAATATCTGTCTTTGAACACGATAAATTAAACAAAGCAAAAAACTAGATGGATGAAATTTATCAACATATTGAAGATTTCCTTAGGAACAAATTTGGAGGAAAGAGGCAACTTTCCAAATTATAAACATGGTTTTCCTTATATAAAACGAGTTAAACAGGAAGGATCGTAATTTATAACTGAGGGGAGAGGGAGAAGAGCACAAAATTTCTTTTTTTCTCCCCCCTCCTCTTCGAGAAACCAAGAAAAGTGATATATAAATTTAGCGAGATGGACGACGACTTTCTAAGTTTGATTTGTGCCATCCAAATAATATAGGCAACCAGATTCTTTTCCAGAAATTCTTTTATAGTTTCACACCCAGGTGATCAACTAAAAAAATGAATAAATTAATTAAATTTATTAGGAAGGAACAATTGGTTAAAACTGATATTGAAATAAAGTAAAAGTTTGTGTAAGCATTTTATATACATTTTAAACTTCTTTCAAACCTTAAAGAAACGATTTATATATTCGGTGATGAAAAATATTAAAAAAAATTTATTGTTATTTTTTTTTAATTTTTTCCATTACCTATTCATTGAATTACTTTTTTTCATAGAAGAAAATAAATATGTTTAGGGAAGTTTTACATATATAACCAATATGAGAGATCATTTCATATTTAAACTTGTATCATTTTGGATTTTCCAATGAAAACCTACACATCTCTATGTAAACTTTAAACAAGTCCGTGCTATATAATACTTTGAGATATTTTTGATAGAAGCCCTAATTATATTAGTTCATGTTTCCATTGCCAAAGCTTATAGCATATTTTCCCCTCACCTGATGTTGAGCAGAACTATGAAGAATTTATAAACATCATTTTGAGAAATTAGATCTATATGAAAAAAGAAAACCTTTCACTCAGTAGTTTTTGTTTTACAACTAATCCATTTTAGAGTATAGTTTTAAACATGCAAGCATGTGCTGCCCATTTCTATCTAAGGCTCAATCGTCTGGAAATTCTGGATCACAGAGATTTTAACAATTCGAAGAACAGATGATAGAAAATGAATGGCAGTTTATATAAAAGGATATTATAGTGTAATGACTGATTAAAACAAAAGTATGATAAAGTATTTCGCGAAACTGTTTCAAATAATTGAAAGAAGATTAATTTTGACAGAAAAAGAAAGGTAAATACAATACAAATCTTCAAAACAGTAAAAAATAATAATTAAACTAAATAATAATTAATAATAATGAAACTGTCAAAAGATAATAATTTAAAAAATTATTAATTTTTTTTAAGAATTTAGTTGTTTTTACTTATTACTTCATTCGCTTGTTTTAATTTTTGTATAAATGCAACACTGAAATTATTTTTAATAAATTTCTGAATACCGAAATCTAACAACTTTGAGAAGCCTTTATTTATACTATTTTGGACGGCATAAATGGATCGATAAGTATTATCACAACACTTAAACAAGTTAAAAGCAGGAGCATAATTGATTGAAATAAATGAATTTCAGCATTCAGTGGTTTAATAAACTGTTTAGTTTGATATTATTCACATAGTTGTTTCTTTATTCATGTTTGTGAAAGTTAACTCAAAAAGAAAGAGCAGTTTCAAAATATTTACTTCTAATGAATGACAACAGATAGAAGTATGAAACATCATTGAATAAAAGAAAGCTGATGCAGCAGTGAATAAAAGAAAGTTCAAAGATATGAATAAAAAAAAGCTGATACAACAGTGAATAAAAGAAAACTCAAAGATATGAAGAAAAGAAAGCTGATACATCAATGAATAAAAGAAAACTCAAAGATATGAAGAAAAGAAAGCTGATGCATCAGTGAATAAAAGAAACCTCAGAAATGTGAATAAAAGACAGTTCAAAGAGATGAGTAAAGGAAAACTTATACATCACTGAATAAAAGAAAGCCTAGTTTTATTCCTTACATTCAAATTTTTTTTTTTGAGAAGTCGCTATTTCTTCGAAGAAAAATAACTGTCCCACTGTTATTCATATCTAAATACATAAAATAAAACACCGTATTTTCTTTTTTCCAGTAATGTAATGTATGTATCTCTATCGATTGTCGCTCATGAGATATGAATGATCTTTTTGTATACTTCTGTATATGCAATATATCACCTCTGTTTTATTTAATTAATTCACTTATAATTTATTTTTCATCATTTATTTTCTTTAAAAAAAAACAGCATTTCTGGTTAAAATATTAAAAATTTATTTTCCATTCTGATTAAAACATATACCACACACATTTCGGTTGTAGTTTATCAACATAATTTAAATATAATTTGAATTTCAAATACAGTTCTGATTTTTTATTCAGGGTTTATCTTTATGAAAGGCTCATATTAATTGTCAGTCAGCTTGCGTACAAATGTCATTTCCAGCGCAGTGCAGAGTTCTTCATAACTACGAATGACCGTGGCCTATCGTTGCTCAACTTCTTTCTTCAGCTTTAAAAAAATCACTTGTTATTTAAGAAAATGATATGAAACAAACAGAAAAAAATAAAAATGAAGAACTTTAAAAATAATAAAGAGCGAAAATAGAAAAAAAGAAAATGCTTTTGAAGAAAAGACAGGAACATGAGTTCAAAAGTAAATTTTGTTGAAAATTGACAGCAATAAACAAGTTATTAATTTTCTTAATTATTCAAGTTATTTATTACAGCATTTCTATTTGAATATATAACATTACCTAAATAACATGAAACAAACTAATCGGATTTTTTTTTTAATTGAAATTTGGTTTTAAAATTATGCGAAAATTTTCGAATTTATCCTTTTTATAATAATTGAAGGGCGGGTATAAACACAATAGAAATTTTAATTCCAGAAATTCCTTAGGGATATTTCTTTTATTGTTTCATGTTTAATTGTTTGAAAGTGATGTCAAAATTCGTAGAATTTAGATATATTTAGTTGTTTTATGAATACTTGACTTAAAAACTAACTTTAAACCATAAAGTTACATCAAATTATTGCACATTTTAGTTCTAAATTGTAACTTTTAAATACTTTTTTAATGCGTGTATTACTTTACAGAAAAGCTTCCCAAGATTAAAATATGTGTCCCGACTTTTAGCAAGGTAACATAGATGAATTATGGAATCGCATAAAAAAACTACTGCATTTGTATCTGTAGTATTCTGAACTATTAATATCAAAAACAATTTTTAAAAAACATATTGGAGTTGGCACATTTCCTTAAAATTTTATCGGTGGTCAAGTACAACAAGTTATATTTTTTGATTTTTTATAAATCTGTATATTATTTAGTGTTTTGTTCCATGCTTATATACGGAATACTTTCACAGCTAAAAAGGAAATAACTGTTTGAAAAACTTTAAGAAATAGAGATCTAACTGAATGATTTTTCATTAATTTCTTAAAAACTATGTTTTTACATGAAATACTTGTGAAGACTGGTGCTTTGATGATTTTCTGCCATTACTCATCGGATGAATATTTAAAAAAACTTATTCAGCAAATTACACCATGGGTTCTGGGTTAATTACATTATCTGCAACCTTTGTTGTGTTTGATTTGAGAAGCACAAATAAAAATATCTTTCTATCAAGAAACGTAGCCCCTGTAGCGCAGTGGATAGCGCGTTGGACTTCTAATCCAAAGGTCCCGGGTTCGAGTCCCGGCAGGGGTGAAAGGACATGTTGCTCTTTTTAGGTGCTCTTAAGACTGATCTGAAAACTGTTAATATGTCTCCATTTCGCACAGGCGCATAGACTGTATCTCCATACCAATAGAAAATCCTAATGACAAAAAAAAAAAAAGAGAGTTTTATTTACATTTTTTAAACGTTAAAAATAAAAATTTGTGGTAAAGAAAAAAGAAATTAATATTTTTAAAAAATGTAAGTCAATTTTTATTTAGGTCAACGAAGAAAATTTTTATTTAAGTTACTTTATATTAAATAATTTCAATTAATATAAATAATTTACAAAAAAATTGCACCTGGCCAAAACAAAATCAAGATCGCATCCGTTGAAAATAAATCAGAACAGACGCAGCTTACAATCAGAACACACTCAGGGGTTGAATTTTCAACGCCAACTGAGGTAACGCAAATGCGTGAATTTTCTACGCCAATTTAGGAAACGCAATACGGATTAGAAATTTTTAATTTTCTTTATTCTGTATTATTTTAATTCGAAAGTACCCCAAAATGAATCGGAAAAATCAATTCATTTATAATATTTCATTTTAAATGCATCAAACGTTAAGAAAATAAACAGAATCGATTGAAATAATCAGTCGAAAACATGGTAAGCCTAACCTCATTAGTGTGGGGGGAAAATAAACTGAACTCGTTACTTATTCAGCGACGGGGAAATGAAGATTTTTGGTAAGAAAGTTAGTTTTTAATTAGAGAATAAAAAATTATTGAACTAATATTTGAAAAAAAAAACTATATTAACATCAAATGTCCTCCATTACAAATTTTAAAAAATTTACTTGAACTTGAGTGGATGAATAAAAAGTATTTCATGAACGATTGAAAATTTAAACAAGACATGTTTCTTAATGAATTGCAGACCCTGCTTATTCATCGAGGCTACTTTATATTTGATGATTCTCACCTGCTCTATCTATCTTTAAACTGTTTAATGATTAAAACAATGGTTAAAGTGAATGCAGCTTGTGATGCATTTTTTAAAACAATTAAACATTTCGTTTTCTTCTTATAATTATGATGTTTCAATTTGTAAAAGGAATGAAAAAAATACTGTGACATTTTATAAATTGCAGCATGTGCTGTCCTTTAGTTTTAGTCAGAAGTGTACTCATTTCTGATAAATATAAAAAGGCGCTAAATAAAATATGCCTTTTTAGACTATGCATTAATCAGCATGGTTTAGGAATAAAAAATTAACGAATATAATTAAAGGAAATCAAATATTTAATCCATCATATTATCTAATGGAACTATATCATATTTTTTAAACAATGCCTAAATAATTTGAACATATTTATTCTTCTTAAAATTCATTACGTGGAAAAATTAAATATAAAAATTCCAAGTTTAAAAGTTAAAAAAGTTCACCCTTTTCAACTTTCCCACTATTAGTTTCCAAATATATGCATGAATGCAATAACCGTTTTCCTTTAAGGTCAAGTTTATGGCTTGATCCCTCAAATCTGGGTGACTGATTTATTTTTGAATTAAAAGAATACTAATTAGGGAGATGCGTAAAATATTTTGTGGGAAAAAAATTAGACAAAGCTTTAAAGAATCAACAGTAAAATAGTCTTCTAGAATATAACTATCTCCGCATCGTAATACAGGAAGGAAAAAAAAATCCATTGCTGCATTTTCCAAAAATAAGTTACTGCTTTATAAGTAATCTAATGGGCCACAGATAGAAGCTACCTCAAATTCTAATTAACTATTTCAACAAATTATGTATGTTTAGGTTTGGTTCGCTATCGAAATAAAAATCTATAAAACAGTATTTAATAACTAATAGTATCAACTTACCCAAATGAAAGAAATTTTTTAAACTTATAACTCTTTTGTGTAAGAACAGTTTTTAAATTTTATTTTAGAATTATTACCTTGCTGAAAAAATTATATACATGCATGTAAAGGAAATTTTAAAGCATGTGGTAATTTTTATTTGCCCCAATTTTTATTTATTCTTTCATTGAATTTGGGATTTTTATATTGCCTTGCACAATATTCAGCGCATTGAATAATTTTCAGTGATAATGTGAAGACTATTCACTCCACCATAAGATAAAGAAATCATTTTTATAGTCTTTATTTCTTCATTCCCTTTAGCACAATTATAAAAATATTGCTGTGGGTATTTCAACATTCAGTGGAATTGAAGAATGTAGTACAAGAAGAATGACTTACCAATTTAATATTTATATTTTTTATGCCAGGAAGTAGAAATGATTTAGGCAACAGTACGGCTTTAGACAGATTGCAAAGAAGTATTTGCCATTTGATTTTAAAATCACTCCAAATGACTCCGTTTGAAATTAATTTTCATTTTAATCTTACACCACATTTTCATGTCTGTATAAGGTAACAATTAATTTAGCATTTTTGTTTAGAATAATATTTGTAAAAAAGCGCTGGTTTTACTTTTGAAACATAAATAATATTTAATTAATGATAATAAACAATAAAAATATTAATTATGATCGTTATTAATTATTTAAAAATGTAATATTTAATTAATAGCATTTGTGCTTGCATACATTCATTGTAATCTTAGCGTCCCTCTGCTAACTCTATCAATCGTTAATAACAGCTCTGATTATTTCAATTTTCATGATTACAGTTTGGCGAATTTTCTCTTTAAAAGTTTGGAATTTTACCAGAGAACAAAGAAATGTTTTCAATTTTCACTTTTCGGAAAATAGAAATAGATGGGTCTTATATTTTTGTTTAATTGTTGTAGTTTTTTCTTATTAAGAACGAATTTGTTCATCTCACATTTTTTGACAAAAACAATACAAAGGAAAAATATTCTCTACAGGAGGATTGTGCAATGATAAAATATCTATCAGTACAGGATTTGTTGTTGTTACTTATGGAACTTGGCATGGACAAGCCCCCCGCTGATATAGCAGCGTGGGAGGAGGGATACAAGAGAAAGGAGCGTCTCTTGTTTTTGAAGTAGCGCCAACTAGGGCAAAGGGTATGACTTAGCTACACACTCACCACATTCGCTTGCACAGCCCCTTTCTACAGGGGGCACAATTACACATCTCACAGATAGCACACAGAAGAACAACCATGCCCGAACCGGGACTCGAACCCGGGACTCCCAGAATACGAGGAAGACGCGCTACCTCTTTGCCAGAAAGCCAACACCAGTACAGCATTTGATTGCTTTAAAATAATCATCTACATATACTTTTTAATCATCTACATTATATTCTGTTTCTGAAAGAATGTCATCGGCATATAACTATATACTATACCTCAAAAAGAAGCAATCTAAGCTTAAAAAATATTAGAGTGTGAAAATTTAACTCTTTATGAATTACCTCAGTAATGACAAGAAACCAAGTTCTTCAACGAACATTCTTCAACTCATGGACAGCCCCTGTCCGTGAAACTTCCCAACCCGACCCCACGGCACATCACCTACTCCGCCTTCATCTTCCCCCCTCCCTGCACCCGTCGCGGTCGAACCACCGGGGGGGGTGAGGAAGAAAAGAGGGATAGCAGACGAGAGCAATTCTCTATAATTAATATTTTGTTCGCATCGGACGATACCTGTGAGTCGCTAATCACTGCCTTTAAGCACTACCTGACGCGACTTCCTAATGCCTGCCATCCACGACTGCATAAGATTAAGCACACATAAGTGGTTCGTAAAGAAGGGGGTTGTGAAGTTCTCGGGGAGGCGGGTCACCCTGCGAGTCACTTGTTGTCCATGTCTTGTTTATTGAGAGTGATAATGAGAGGTAAAGATTGGAAAAATGTTCTTTAATGATATTATTGCAGTTATCGGTCGCGCACAGGTACATTTTCAACTAATTGGGGGGGGGGAGCAAAGAAAATATTTGTCCAAGACAATATAGAATATCTGCAGTAAAAGAATCAATTAATGAATCTTTGCTTTTCATTCATGCTTTTTATTTCGTGACTATAAAAAAATATTATTATAAATATTAATGCAAATTATTAATTGATATAAATGGCTTAAATGTTACTTTACATTACAAACATTGTAAAAGCGTATACAATATCAAAGAATTATTAGTTATTTATAGTGTTTTTGTTTACTTGTTTTACTTTATTTCATAAGTTTGACTTCTATTTTTAAAAAGAAAAATTGGAATTTAGAATTTATTTTATTTGGAAAGCTGTACGGTATTCAGATTAAATTATTTATCTGGTTCCTTTCCGTCTGATCTAAACTAAAACAAACAAAAACAATTAAATAAAGGGATTCGGGTTGTAGGGATCCCTGATAGGGATTAGTATCAGAATTTGTGTTGCTATTGGTTTGAGAACAGGAAATCATATAATTTTTATATACTTATTTTAAATGCGTCGAATAAAAAAAATTTTCAAAACAAATTTAGTTTTAAAAAAAAAAAAAAAAAAAAAAAAAAAAAAAACTATACAACCGTTTTGAAAATTTGTGATTTAATTTTATTATTATCATCAATAAGTCAAACAAATAAACGGATTTACAAAAAAAAAAAAAAAATGTTAGAATATTTCCTCCACTTTACATAAATAAAAGCGAATAAAAAATTAAAAAAAAGTATTCTTTAATCAGTAACAATTGAAGTATCCTTTTCGAACTGAACGGATCCAAAAGCGCAGAGAAGTTCTGTCATTCAAACGTAACCCAAAATCCTACTTACTTAGAAAGTAAACAACGTAATCAAGAGATTTACATTTCACTCCAAAGTGTAACAGAAATCAAATACAATACCTACGATACACTTTCGCGCTTAAACAAATAACACTATCTCAAAAGACTGAGCGACCGGCATCGGGAGACCACCTACACACAGCAAACAGTGCTAAAACCTGAAACAACGACTTTTTCTTCTTTTCTCCAAATGGTGCTGTAGGCGTGCCCCGTCAGCTATCGACGACCGCTTGCAGGTGGTGTGGACACCTGTCTCAGAAGTGGTCTTCTCCGTATCCAACGCACGATTTCTGAGCTTGTCCAAGCTGTCAATCGAGCTGCCTTCTGAGCATCCCGTGGGATTTATCAAAATATTTGCTCGCCCACAACACGACCTTCTGTTTGAATACATGGCCCCAAGTGAAGAGGGCCTCTTACCAGTCCGAAAGTGTGTTGCTGTATTTGGTGATGGATGGATTACAAGCGGACTGGAATGGCAGTGTGGTCTCTGAGAGGGGAAAGGGAGTTTTAAAAAAATATAAAAGCGAAAAAATGTTGTTCTAGTGCGACATGCACTTAATATTATCTTTCTTGTATTAGAGTCAGTATCTTGAATAGGTTGGCTGTGTCATTTCTTTTTAAATCCCCTATTTGTCAGGAAAATTTCTTAATCTTAGAAATAGGAAATATGAAAGTGAATCGATAATTATTGTATGAACTCTATTCACAATAGTTATTTAACAAACTTATTTAATTCAAGGGTTCACTTTCCCGTTATATTTTTTCCTTGTACATAGCCGAAAATTCGGAAAGAAGAGGGTTGAAGAATTCTTGGAGGTGTTACATCATCTCTCTTGAGGATATAACCAAAATTTAAGAAAATGCTGGATTATACATTATAATGGCATATGAAATTTCTTTCACTGTTGAAGCTTTCCCTCAAAGAGAAGGTAGAAAAAAATTAAAAATTCTTTCTGTATTTACAAGAATGCAAATAAAATGGCTAAGTTAATAATTAATGCTACAGAATTCAGTAAATAAAATTATTTGGAAAAATTTACCAAATATTTCAAATACAGAGGATGTTAAGATGTAATTTTGATAATCTGGTAAGTGGCACTCTAACGATAAATTCACACAGATAGCCTCGACTTAGGTGTCGCCCTTTTTATCTCACCTGAACTCAAAATCCCAAAATATTACTCATATAATTTTAAAATAGAACATAAATATAGCTAATTAATTATCTTTCCATGATGCAGAGAATCTTCACTAATTGAGAATCGTAAAGACTGTAGTTTTAAAACTTTTTATGGATGAATTTACAGTTTTGTTTCAAATTTATTTATTGTTGAATTTCAGAACTGCCTCTTTACTAATGATTCTCAAAAAGGGACCATCAGTTTGAAAAAGAGAACAAGTATCAACAAATCGGAATACACACATATCGAAATAAATATATATCAGAAAACATATTTTTACATCCAACAAAGAAATGAAAATCATTATTTATTTATTAGGAGAATATCCTAAATAAAACTGGTAAAAATAAGTTAAAATAAACTATGGATGTGTTCTAATAAAATTGATATCCTTTAAAAAATTAAAACCATATGAAGTCATCATATGTCTCCGTTTGGAAATTTGAAGTGAAAAATGCAGCTATTTTTCATTAGGTATAAACAGCTAATTTTATCCCTAAGAAAATTTAAGATGAAGAAAAAAGAAAAGAAGTTAAAAACTTAGATATACAGACCGATTTTACCACTTTGTAAGCATAGCTAATCGGCTAGATTGATCTAGCATTATTAAACATTCGCAATTTAAAATAGTCATTTTTTTTGTTTTAATAAGACATATTCGATCAAAATTTATCAACACGAATATATTAATGTCCTCATTATGATGGCTGACGATAGCTAGTATTAATAAGATTAATTTGGACCAATATTCTAATTGCAATTAAAATATGATAAAAACTGTATATAGAAAGAGTGCGAACTAATAGTAGGAATTAAAAAAGAAATATGAAATCTACGGTCGCAAATTACAAGTTATCATGTGAGAACATTATTATTTTTAAGAAATAGTCTATCTTAAGCAATTTAAGTCATTAATAAATTTAAACCAATTTGAAAAAATTACAAGACTTCTCTCTCTCTCTTTGATGATAATTTTTTTAAACTTTCATTTTCAATTCTTCTAGCTGGCAAACAAAGATTTGGAACTCAACCGATTTTGAGATTAAAAAAAAAAAAACAGTTTTTTCGACGAAAAGTTTACTATTACTAGTAGATATTGTATATGTGGTAAAATCCAATGAATGTAATTCAGATTGATAGTAAAATTATATTCTAATATTTACAGTATTAGAATATAACTTTAATATCAATTCCAGAAATACAGATTAAATATAAGTTGCATTTTACAACATTGTGATTGTTAAAACTGAAAGAGAATTAAAAAAAATAGAAAACGATAGTCTTCTGAGAGCGAGATTAATTATTTAAAAGTAAGAAATCGTAAACACAGTGGAAGATGACGTCATTTCAAAGAAGCGAGAAACAAAAAGTAATTGATAGCAACATTAATTGAATATTTCAAAATACACAGGCAAAACAAATATACTGTTTCTCTAGCTTGAAAATTGATTTCTTATTTTAGTGCATTAAAAATTTTCACAAAAACAGTGGAATTTCAATTAACATTACATCTATTATTCTTGCATGTTCGCCAAGGTTGTAATTATTTTCTTCAAACATTTTTATTTTTGCTTTTGATACGTAGTGTTTTTTAAATGTGAATTTGAACTAAATTTGTTCCTGGAATTTTCGATATATTTCTTAAACAATACCTTTTAAAACTATTGCAATTTATTTAAATGTTTAACCTCACTCACATTTTAGAACTTTTAAGTTCAATGCATCCAATTAAATTATCATATTCCTTTTTTTAATTGTTTTTTATTTTGAATTTATTGAATAAACTTTTATTTTACTTGATAAATTTCAGAAATCGGTAAATTTAGATGGCGTAAAGAGAGAGAGAGAGAGAGACTACTTTTTTTTTTTATCAATGGCCAAGTTCGCTTTGTTTTCAAAACGAAATTGAACATTTAACTACTATAACCTTCTAAACTCAATTTAGGGTTATACATATCAATCCTCCAAAAGATGCGTAGTATAAATGTTCAAAGATCAATTAGAAATGAAAGAGCTGGCGTCTAGGCATAAGGATAGCACGTTTTCAACGTGATCTGGGTGTCCCGGGTTCGAGTCCCGGTTCGGACGTAGTTGTTCTTCTGTGTTCTTAATGTAAGGTGTGTGAATGTGCCGCCCTGTAAAACGGGGCTGTGCTATCGAATGTGGTAAATGAGTAGCAAAAATAATAATCTTGGCCCTAGTTGGCGATACTACAAAACAAGAGATGCTGATTAGGCTTAAATCGCTGACTGTCTTAGCGAGTTTGTCCCTGGCAAGTGCCATAAAAAACAACAACAAGAAGAAATGAAGCGGATGACTTAAGAAAGCCAGATAACTATGTCCCCTCCCCCAAATGGAGGATAAATAGTTATTTTATAGTTGAGGTGAAGATTAAGTAAAGAAATTGTGGCAGGATGAATGAAATGTGTAAATCCTCTTACACTTTACTGGAAAAGTACAAATGCTGTTATAATGGTAAAGTGTACTTTCCAATCTTAGCAGAAATTCTTAAAGCTAATAACCTATCACAAACAATTCTCTACTTACTAACCTTTTTAATGATTATAAATAAATCTCAGTTACAAACTTTTAATAACATTTTTCAATATTTATCAAAAAGCGTGTTAAGCACAAGCATGATTGTTGCATAAAGGTTTTTCATGAGTGATATTCATTGATTCCGTAGCTGAACGTTTTCATAAATATTAGTTGTTGTTTTTTTGATGCTGTTCATGAAATATGCATAAGTGTATATGGGAATGTCTTTAAAAACTTTTAGGCGTGTAATTATCGTATCATAACTGAAAATGGCATGTATTTGTTTACAATGTGTATATGCTTTTCATATTTCAAAGGGTATACAACAAATTTTGTGTACATGAACGTCTTAAATATGCATAACGCCAAAATCCATATTTATATATTAATTTTTGGGATTATTGTATGCTTTAAATACTTAGAGTATATATCTTTAAATACCAAAAATCATTATAAAACGCTGCAAAGATGTCAGAATCAGTAACTGATAAATAAAGACACTAATTCAATTAATTTTCTTGCCAAGTTGGGAAAATGAGTTTGAAATAAGGATAATCAAACGATTATTCAATTTAAAAGGAGTATTTAGCAAGAATTATAACCATTTTTTTTTCAATAGACTAGTTTTAAATAGAATTAAAGGAAATTTTGTTTGTAGTTAATTTAGGAACGCGTTTTATAGTTTAATTAGGTGAAGTTTACCGTGATGTAAAATATAATCCGTTAAACAGATATTATCCTATAACACCCCCTTTTTTATCCTCCTTTCAACCCCTCCCCATAAAAAAATGAAAGATTATTTCACTCGACCACGTTATGAAACAGATTTATTTACCCCTATTACAGTATAAGAAGGCATATACTACTTAAAAATGAAGTTGTATTCTGAAGACAGTGCTCGAGAACACAAAGATATCTTTCCAAAAGAAGAATAAAGAAAGAAAAAAATCAAAATAGAAAACGAAGGGAAAAAACAACAACAGCAAGTTTACATCTTTGTCGTCAGACAATGTAGTCACTGTTTCTCGATATCTGTTTCATGTATTCTCTTCAAAATCACCTAATCGGATCCTAAGTAATTTATGGAAACCCTTTACATCTCGTCTGCGCACACTGATTGCGAATTACCATCCAATGTTTCAAGTCCAGATCCCCTAAGGTGTCATCACGGCAACAAAGGCCCTAAATCTTTCCAGCGGGATACAATGGACCCGGCTACCGGTCTGTGCCCAGCCCCGGGGATTGCGTGACAGAAGCCCGGCTAGATGAAGATCAGATTGGCATTAGAGTCATCTTCAAAGGCAGTTGTTGACCTTTCGCGGTGGGCTCCAGGGCAGTCTCCACCCTGATATCCCTACCGTAGGAAAGCCTTCTTTTTTTCATCGTTTTCACTTTCGAGGGCGTGAGAATCTGCGGCACTGATAGCAACTTTTCGGGAATACGAAACTGGTCAGCAACAATAGAGACAGTGCAAGAGGGAGGTGGATTACAGAAGCAAAATACTGCTTTTTTTCCCCACCTGAAGAGATGGAGTTGTGAGATTTCGTTAAGCCCTGTTCTTAGAAGTCGTTTAGTCTGTTGACTTTATTTTATTTTATTTATTTGTTTTTCCAAACCACTGTTATTAGTTTTCGCAGTTGGTTGATAGAAAGTATTGAGGAAATGTAATAGCTTGGCTTTTTTCAGTTACTACTTCTATACATGATTCTATTTCCGGGATTAACATAATAAAAATCAATTGATAAAATCAGGCTATTCATAAAAGTCTCTAAAAGAATTGAAAATCATGATCACATTTTTTCAATCA
>JAOUZG010009736.1:3661448-3678295 GCA_026289955.1 Argiope argentata
CACACACACACACACACACACACACACACACACACACACACACACACTGATAGATAGAAATATACGACACTTTTAATTTTTAAGTTTGTTTTATTCTATTACAAGAAGCAGGCATTATGTACAAGCAAAAACGGTCAGCACAACACAGAACGATCCAAAACGGAATGACAAAAAGCTGATGAAACTTTTATCCTCATGAACATATACTTTTAGATTTTAATAGGGATCTTTGACACATGTCAATCACATGTACAGCTCGTGCAAGAGAATCCTAGGGATCTTTTACTGGAATGTGCCACGACCTTCGTAATACAAGGCCTCACAACTTGTTTGTGACGTCACACGGTGTGGATGATTGACTGCCGTGAGCAGAATCCCCTCTTTCTTCATGTTTATGTAGGTTTTAAATTCATTAATAATTACTTAAATTAATTACTTTTATTTCATAAAATAGCTCATTCTTCCCAATGGTAAGACATTTTTTTTTTGTATAAAATTCAAGATGATTTATTTTTCCCCAGAGTCAAAAAAAGCAACAGAATGTTAGAAAATCTTAAGATCCTCTATAGCTTATTGACCATTTAATAACATTCAAATTTTCTAAGATTTGAATCAAAATGCATATTGGATGCATGCATTCTGGTATTATTTTTTGTTTTCTTCTTGTTTTAATAGACAATTTTCTATTTTATTAAAAATCATTTTATCTTTTTGTTTAAAAGTTTTTTAAAAGCTTAAAATTAATCATTAAAACTTTTAGATTTTTTTAGTTTAGTGGTAGGTAATACATGCATTTCATATAAGGTAAAATAATTGTTTACTTCTCAAATTACTTAATTGATTCCAAATGTAATTTTAATATAAAATTTAAATTTTACACCAAATAATTCAAAAATAAATTACTTTAACAGATTTGTTTTTTTTTTCACATTAAAAACTGCTTTCATTTTATATATTAGCAATTCATAACAATTTAATAAACCAAACTTTATTATATCTGAATTTACCAAAAAAGTAAAATAAAACACAAATGAAAAAAATCACACACTATTAGAATCATAATATTTTATTTTCAGAAAGCCAATAACTAAATACATTTGTTTTCAAAACTTTATTACAAATTTCATGCAGACAAATGAAAGTAATTAAAGTTAAAATATAAAATTACTAATAAAGTTAATTACAATATTAAAAAAATTATGATAAAAGTCGATTAACAATTTAAACCAATATTATGTGTTATGCTTGAAAGTTAATATGCAATAGTTCATTAAATAATACTTAAAACAAACTGAACATTTTGCCTTTCCATATTTGATGGAGCAAGTGCTTCAAAACTTAATTTGAAACTATATTTAACAAAGCTATCAGATTCTAAGTTATATTAATCTCTTATAGTTAAAAATTGAGCTGTTTTAAAGTTGGCTATATCTTTTACTTCATGAACTAAATCAAAATTAGGATAGGAGAAACATTTGCCATCATTTTTTTATTTAACCAGTTGTTTCTCATACACTTGAACAAATGAACAGGGTCTACAACAAAGAAGAGTTGACTTAATTTATTAACTGGGTGAGGATAGAAATAAGATAATTCTGGTGGATCAATAAAAAATCCAACAGCTTTCCTATTAACAATTATTGTCTGTAATAATACCAATAATGGTAATTCCAATGCCTTCCAATCCAACAATGACTTTTTTAATAAATTCATGCAAATTTTCCCCCGATATAGATTGCACTGGCAGAACATGTACATCTTTATACTGGGATGCAATACTTCTGATCATTAAAACTTGGGCACTAGAAGCAGAAGTTTCAGAATCGTACGACATACCAGTTACACAACCACCTTTATATTCAAAATATTCCTTTATGTGCACTTAATCTAACAATAAAGTCACAATTTTGTCTTTCTCATGCAAACATTAAATTTTCTGTTTTATGTACATCAAAAAATTTGAGTCTAGTTGTTCCAATTGTGGACTCATACTATATTTTGAACACAGATGATTTATAGTATTTGTATGAGGCAGTACCAAATACCTACTTTGTCGAATGAATTTATATGCACATGGCGCTATAGTATAAAGTAAAGATGAAAATATAATGTCAGATGAATACCTGCGTGCATATTTATCATTTCCTAGAAAAGAAACTTGCTCCATCAGAAAATTAATTACTTGTGAGTTAACGTCAGAATTTTCAAAAATAGCCTTTAATAAGTCACAAATTAGCTGGGCAGGGTCTTTTACTTCACCATTCCCTTTTAAATCATAGATAAAATTTTCTAAATGATCTAGAATTTCTATAATTGTACCCAATTTGCTTACAACAAGAGGAAAAGAAAAATTGCTTAGATTTCTAACAATATAATGTACAACATATGCTTGAGCTTCTAATTTGGAAATCAATAAAGAATGACTTACCATAGGAGCTTCAAAAGTGTCTAGATAAATAAAAATAATTTCTTTTTACACTACACTCCATGTATTTAATTTAAAATCTTTACATTTTAAAATTAAGTCAGAATTTTTTTTAATTTTTTCTATTTCATCCTTTTTTATCATATCCTGGAGACCGCTATTTAAAACAGTCTTTAAATTGTCCATATCTTTGCGTGTTGCTTTATCCATTGGAGTTTCTCTTCTTGCTTTTGATTCAGAGGAAAAGTAAGTGGGTAAATTAGGGAAAATTGTAGACACAACACCAGGTGCAAGCCTAGAAAAAAAATTAAATTCTTGAGATAAAATCACAAACAGAATAGATGTTTTTTAAAGACTTAAAATTAAAGTTAACATATGTTGGGCAGTATTAAATAAAATCATATTGAGTATTCTCTAATAAAACTAAATCAAAAAATATTCATTCATCCAAGAAATAGTTCAACATTATGTTGGAATATATAAAACAATTATTTCTCAAGTAATCCAATATTCCACATGAATTAATCATTCGATTTTATAAGGTGTGAAAAAAGGATTTTAAAACAGTAACTTATTATTCTTTTAAAAGCTTCAGATATTTTGTGCAAGTTGCATTTATTTATAATTGAAGATTATGTATAAGTAATGATTTTTAAAAATAACAATATATATTAACTGTTTTATGTATAATCTGATGACTTATAGAACAAATAAAAACTACATTTTTTAAGCCTATATAAAATTCACATTGTTCATACAGCTATTTCTAACTTTACATAATATTCTAGAACAAAATATAAATTTATTCTTCTACAGTATATAGTCATGATATAGATATATATAATTAAAAATTGTTTTATTATTAATTAAATTATTTTAAATTTATGAGTGCAATAATAACATTAAATTACTTAAGTACTTTGTAAGATTGCAGTAATAATTATTAAAAATCTCTAATAAATTTACCTTTTGTACACCAGTGGTACTTGAATAAGTTCTCTTGTACTTTCATTAAATGCTTCTCTAACAGTCAAAAACTGATTTTCTTGAAAATGTTTAGCACACACCTACAAATACAAAACAACAAAATTAGACCTATATTATACCATATTATAAATATATGTATAGCAGAAAAAACACAAAATTTTACTTATTAATAATAATTACTTATTTACAAAAATTTTACTTATTAATAACAAAATGAAAGAAGACTACGAGAGGTAACAATAAAGCAAAGAAAATTTTTATTTAACTCAAGCAAACAATATCAACGTAATTGGAAGTATAAGCAACTAAATGTAGAGCAAACAAAAATGACAGAAGATAAATGGAAATAGAAAATAATTTTAAATGTTTAGCTGTTCAAAACAATTAACTACAAATTGTACCAAAAAAATCAACTTACCTTACTATATTTAGCTGGAACGAAATTGTCCCGCTCTATTGCAGAGATCCATGCTCTTTTAGTGTTATCATCACTTGGAAACGAAAATACAGGCAAACAGGAGCTATTTTTTGTGTAATTACTTTTACAATTGGGAATTCAGCAAGCACTAGGCATCCTTATTGCGATAAATTAAAATTAATATGGTAAAAAATCATAAAACTTTCAAGCAAAACAACAATCACCGATCTTCACAACGACAACGATTATCCGCGCCCTTTTACACTTCAGAATTCTTCTTGTAAGTTCATCCAAATTCGTGACGTCACGGGGTGAAAGCGCACGCAGTTGTGAGGCCTTGTATTACGAAGGTCGTGAATGTGCTTACCTAGATAATTTTTATCCCTTTACTCGGAGTGTGGGAAATAGTTGGCTTTCAGCCTATTCAGCAATTTAGCAAAGCGAGATGTAATTAACGAGAACAAGTGAAATGGATCAGGTAACAGAATATTTTTTTGAATGATGCTACTATGGGCTAAATAAAGATAAAGCTTCGGAAATTAATTAGGATTTAATTTAATTTAAAAATATCATTGTATATAAATATATATAGTTGCTAAATTGACATTTTTGTTTTTTAAGAGTCGATTATTTTCTTTCTTCAAATTATCTGTTTCGTAGTACGGAACAGGAGGGTTTTAGATTCTAAACGCGATTTCTCTGAGGAAAATCGCCAGGAGCCAAACTTCCTCTCGCCGGTGCGGTGTTAAAGTTTGGAAAAGAGAGTGCTATCTCTGGTATCATACACTTAATCTAACAGCGATGCAAAATTAATATGTCCGTTCCAAAATAGCCCTAGTGATGCTTTAAAACGGGATGTCAATATAAGTAAAATCTTTCATGGCATGACGTACATTATCTCATTTTGAATTATACGCCTTTTAACAGAATTTGGTCTTCAACTGTGGGGATAATCAGCTTTATACTAATGAATTTGGGATTGTACAGTGATGTTTTTGTCAACATATGCATATATTCTTATCTATGTATTTGAAATTGTTGTTTATATACCATACAGAATAACAGAATCTAATGATAAGGAAAAAGCAGATTTATGCTAAAACCATTTCACCCACTGGTGAGGTGTGGAAGCTTGGAGAGGGAGGCACCAGTTCAAGCGTAATCTTCGACATCTGACAGCTAAATCCGTCCCAAAATAGCCCCAGTTTTCCTTTAAAACGGCACGTTAATAAAACTAAACTAAGTATTCTAAAGATTTGTTTCGATGAATGAACTACTGTACTTGAATCCTAATTTTTATGAATATGGTCTAATTTTACAAACATTTAGTTATTAAAACTCATCTATTATTTTCCAGAGTTAAAAATTCTCTAATTATCAACGGGCTATTTATAATTTTCATGCTGAGCTATAATGAATATTCATATATCTGGAAGTATCAGAAAACACTTCTTTAATTTACAAAATGTTACACGAAGTATGCAGCAGTCATTGGTTCTACAATAATTTAATCAGTTACCATAATAACCTGACTTAATCGTTGGTTCTTATTTCGAAGGCCTTATTCATACCCTAACTTTTTGAGTTAAAAGCTACGAATCTTGAAAGTGGGGGGAAGGAATTATATATATCTTATATGATGCCTAACTTAATATAAATGAAATAAGCTGCAGCAATGATAATGAGAAGGAAAATTTTTGATTATACATCTGATGATGTCATGTTCGCTTTTTACCACGGAAAGAGGGGTGCAGTAGCTTCTTAGGATATGGACCCCTGAGCACCCGAGGACTTCTAGCTCATATGAGGATGAAACACATACCCACACGCTTGCACAGCCCCTTTTTACAGGTGGCCACATTCACACGTCTCACAGATAGAACACGGAAGAACAACATGTTCGAACCGGGACTCGAACCCGGGACACACAGAACAAGAGAAGGCGTGCTACCTCTGTGCCAGAAAGCCGGCGATTATACATCTTTTCGAATCATATGGTAAAGAAAACATATTTATGCTTTAATAGATGGAGAAAATTTTAGAATTAAATATACAAAGTTATAAAGAGATGAACCAATAAAAAATAAATCGAAGAAAAGATAAAAGAAATATTAAGAAGGAATTTTATCCTATTTTAGTCTAGGTGAGTTCATTTCACTCAACTAATGCAGTCTTTCAATGAGTCCTCCAGTCTTTATTTTGGGTAAGAAGCAGAAGTGCAATAGTGTTTCCAAACGTTCGCCAAATGATTGTGGTTAACCTGAGGGTGGGAATAATGTGATAAAGTTGCAATGAATAAATCTATAATTTCATTTAACTTTTTGACTTAAATTTCAATACGTACTCAGGGCTCGACTAAGCCTAGTTGAGGCCCGGGGAAATATTTTCTTTGGGGTCCCCTCTGCTTCAATATTTTAGCAATGAAAAACATTCATTAAAGAAAAAAAAACGTAAAATAAAATTTCTATTCAATTTGGGGCACCCTACAAAAGTGGGGACCGGAAAAGTACTGCCCGTATGCCCCTGTCTTAGTCAGGCCCTGTATGTACTTGGTTCTAAAATACGCGTTTATATTCGATTTTCATATCTAGTTTTTCAATCAATGATATGACCCGGTATTTCTTGATTAACAGATAGCATTAACCGCATTTATTGTGCTTTAGATTAAGCAAAAATGTTTTTTTCTGATTTATTATCATTAGATGAATACAACAAATAGTTTAAGTCAGAGTGAATGAATGGATTGTTACTCAAATCTTGATTTCATTCCCAGTTTATCAATCGAAACAATTAAGTGGAAATTGTTTTCTAACCATCCAAGATCGATTTGGCATCGTTGCGATATCAAGTACCCTAAAGTAGATTTCAACCCTAATTATTATTGAAATACTAATTTTTTCATATAAATAAATTAGGATTTTTAACAGTAAAGACTATCAAAATGATATTTAATAGAAAAGGTTGACATCTAATAACCTGTACCTAATGCCATTGAATCACGGTTGATAGATGTCAAAAAGCTTCAATGAAGAAAGGAAAATTTGTCGATAGCGCTTGTGAAGATTTGAACCAAATAAACAATTGAAGAACTATTTAAGAATATATATATTATGTCTAAAAATATTTTTGTAACGATTCAAATAAATCGAATCAAAGTTTCGTTTCTTAGTTTCGATTAAAGATACCACCCTGATGCAAGTATTAGATGCCCATTTATAAAACAATATAAACAAATATTCAAACTTAACTTACATTTTTGATTCTTATTTCAATAATTACATAATTTAAAATACCTTGTGAAATTCAAATAATAACATAAACATTAAAGAAATTTTCAACAAGAAGCAAAAATTTTACTCAACTCTTACAAAATGCTATTGTTTATTTAGTATTTGATAAGAAATTTTATATTTTGAATTTATTTTAATTGCGTGAAATTTTACCAAGTCGAGTTTAATCTAAATATCTTGAATGTAATGAATTAAATCATTTCCAATGAGCTTAAAAAAACCTTCTACGAATTTTTATGACTCTGACTTTGATAGTCGAAATGAGTCGAAAATCTGTGATGATACTGATGATTTGCTGAACAATGCATTTATAGCATCCCCAGGCAAATCAATTTCTTATTTACTTGATGATTCATCTTTGAATGAATTACATGGGATGCCAGACTACAACGACCAGGGACACCAGAAAAAAATCAGAGATCAAAAGAAAAATAAATTATCAGGGAATAAAGAAACAGTTGAACCATCCTGTCCCGGAAATTATTTGAAAACTACAGACTTGTTTCTTAGAAAAAGATCGTCATTGGAAAGAGACATAAAGTTATATTTAATAAATAATTCTGAATATTTAGATGCGGACGAAAAAAACTGGGTGTCCTGCGCTAAAAGAAATTCGAAACCAAAGTTTGGTGATCTTGATTCAGAAATTGGAAACATCAACTTTTCAGAAAGTCCCGAAAAAATAAATTTATCAAAAAAGCATGAAGAAAATCTCGAATGTATTTTTACGTCTACTTGCCTCCAAGAAATTGATAAAACGCCCAAAGAATACGACTGGTGTAAATTCGATAAACGTTCTTTTTTTGAAATGGACGATGATTCCGAAAAGTTGGAGCCTAAAATCAGAGTTCCATTACCGCGATCTGATTGTGAGTATCACGAACTCAGCACAATACCGGAAGTCGATTCAATAGTCATGGATGAATCTGATGAATTTCTGATGATCTCGAAGAAATCCGAGAGCTTAATTAATAGCGAATCAAAAGTTACGAAATTTTTAAAAGCAAATGATTCTTTTGATGTTTTTATTGGGAAAAAAACTTCGTCAAATTTTTCAGTAAATGTAATGAAAGTTATCCAAAACAAACATATTGAACGACTTCTGCAAGAGCCTGGGATATTGGAAGAATCTGATTTGACTTTAATATCCACAAATTTGGATTCTTTATCGAAGATTTCTAAAAATTCTACTGAGCTAGATGAAGAATCGCCATCTTTGATATCTTTTCTACAGCATGAGTTAAGTTGCTTAAAGGATTGCGAAGACGAATAGCATTTGTTCAGCAGTTATTCCTTTAACTTTCACAATTGGATTTTTTAATAGTTTTTTTTATTTTAATCATAAAACTTGGCTAATATCTGTGATTAGTGCGATTTGCAGTTTTAGAATTAAAGTACTTGATAAAAAATGATTTGTATGAATAAAAAAGAGTTGGTGAAATTCGGTTTTAACAGCGACCAAAAAATGCCAAGAAAAAATTTCGCCAAACCATAAAATTATACTCAAGTGCCTTATTATTTATTATGGAGAAATTTGAACGCTCAGAAAATATGCCAAATGTTACAAAAATGATCAAATTGGTGAAATTTTTTCTTGTTTTTTTATCATTGTTAAAATTGACAAATATAGGCTCATCATATTGTCAAAGTATTAGTATTTAAAATTATTTAGAATACATGAAGTAATAAAATATTAAAAGGAAATCTGATCTGCGTATTTCAATGTATCATGTCAGAACATGATATCTTGAACGGCCAAGCACCGCGTGCTCGTGCGAGTTAAATTATATTTTTATTCATTTTTAATGGTTTCATCGAAAGAGTCACTTTAGGATTGCAAACGATCCAAGAAAACTTTGTCTTGCCTTTATTGTTAAAAAAAAATGTCACATTTATTATTTATTTCATTTCATGTAATCACGTGATCAAAATGACATTTTTCTAGGTTTTATTTACGGTAGACATTCACTTATTTTTTTTAAAATCAGAGCTTCTGTAAATGCAATGGCAACACGTTACTGAAAACTAATTTTTTAGATGCTCGTGCAGATAACAAAATTTTTATTAAAAAATAATAGTCTAAAAAAAGACAATATATAAAAAAAGTACTAAATGCATACCAAAAGTTAGAAGTTAGTATGTCATAATTATTGTCATCTAAAGCCATATAATGGCTCACAGAGATACACCTTTATTAAAGAATATGCGATAAAGTTTTTCGTGGATAACTGCCGCTAATTTTTTTATATTACCTAGTTTACTTTTCTTATATACACTAAGAAAGGGAATTTTATTGAAATAATCTAAAAATGAGATGCCAATGAAAATATATCTTTTAAAACTCCTAAAGTCTCTAATTTTTAACAAAAAGAGAGGAAAATTAGAAATATATCTAACTGCCTATCATCAGGCCGTTAATGAGTAAGAGCTAGATAGATAAAATTTGGCCTAAATCTTCTTACTACAATTATAGATTACTATTTGTATATTTATAATTATTATAGATTTCATGTTTTTGAACAGGTGAAATATTATATCTTCTTTCTGATTAGACAAAGGAACAGTGATTTTTCCATGAAATTATTTATTACCATGCAATTATTACCATGAAATTATTTATCATAATTTATCAATTAATCTCTAGTTATTCTATGAAATAATTTATTATATTTTTTTAACAATTAATTTAGAGCATGTTTTAACGATTCTAGTTTTAGCAATTATTTGTCTGGCGATGGTTAAATCTAAATTCAGGTTGGATTAAGTTTTCATTTTGAAATCAGAGTCTTGATTTGTTTTATATTTTGCTTTGCCTTTATGGAAGTTTCTGCGATTAGGCGAAATTTCCCGAACATTTCTAATAATGTTTTTTGCTCCATTAATTAGTTAGTTGAAGTGAATTTAGCACAAGTGTAAAAGCATTCAATGAAAGTGTGTGAGACATGATTTATTTACCATGACTGTTGCTATTCAACATTAAGTAATAAGCTCGATATATCTGTACCACCTATATTAGCATTTTATATATGTAGATATTTTATTATATGAATACTTTTCTGCTCAAACTCCAGGATACTGGTACATCAATTTGGAGATCTCAAAATTAGCACAATGAGAGATAGACAAAATGAGAAATAAAAACCCTTCTTAATATATAAGTGAACCGTCATTTTTTAGAAAGAAAAAAATATAGATAAATAATACAAAAAGCATTTTAATGTGAACATTTTACACTCGGTTTTCTTCCCTCCGGCACTATCCTAGAGTGTACATTATACACCTAAGTAAATACAATTATCTACATATTTATCATATACAATTATATACATATTTATATGAATTCGTACATATAAAGTTATCTAAATATTTATATGAATTCGTAGATTTACTAAAACTGACTACTCCGCCTCCCTGGAAAACACACGAAAGAATCTGATTGACCAGACTGCCGCAACAGCAACACGAGCGGGAACTACGGTTCAGTCCTAAAGGTGATTACCGACCACGGTACAACCCTTCCCTTGGGAAGTACGTCCCGTCATTGATGGATGGAGCTAGCCTCCAACTTTTTCTGTTCCCACCAGGCTATTGAAAACCAACCACCATGCCTGAAGCTTCTAATCTTCAATTACGAGCTGCTCCCTGGGGGGAGGCGAGTAAATTGACTTATTGGAAACAAATCAACTGCAAAGCAATCAAATGATTTCTGCATTTAGGTTACATACTAATCACCCCTCAATCATCCATCTAATTATTTTCACCAACGCAAAGGTAGGGTTGTTAGAAATTTCATAATTCATTGGGAGAGTTCAAAATTCGATAAAAATTGTAGAAGGGGAAGAGATGAATATGTAAACATCGATCATTGGTCTATCAGAAACTTTTCTCTCTTTAATGAAAATATCATTCTTCTATACACCCGCCCCTTATAAAGTTATGAACCTAGGGTGTGGTTATGAATGCCATGAGTACTTAGAAAAGAAATCGGAATATTTATTTTTGATATTTGTTTTAACCGATTGTGGCCAAAATTTAACATAGAACTACACTTATAACTATAAGATTACACATGAAATTCCCTTTAATTAAGACACTGTTTTAGAGTTATTGCATCCCATTTACATGCAATGCGAAAGCACAGATCTACCAAAGGCTGTGGCTTGTTAGTAAAGTCTTGGGTAAAGACTGGAAGGTGTCAGGCTCAAAACCCGATTTACTCCGAGAACAGTTGTGAAAGTAGGCCAGGTGCAGTTTAAAGACCAAACGGCCTACCGCTGCTATGATGCCGCTGCAGGGATTTTACCACATATGATAACTTGAAATTTGCATCCGTAAATGTATTTGTGCGTGTGTGTGTGTTTTATAATCATGTCTACTTGCTCTTGGAAAGAGAAGCTGTCTATATATGGAGTCGTCAAAATTCAATAGAAATCTTTTTTTGTAAAGACGATCAAGTAAATTATGTCTGTCTAATTCAAAGTATTAACGTGTTTCACAGAGTGTTAGGAAAGCAAATAAACAGACAGACTAAAATGTTTTTACTGATTCATGAAAGTTTGAACATTGAGATTCTTCAAAATCTCTTGATCGAATATATATATATATATATATATATACATTAAGACCCCGCTTAACGCTGTTCCGTTTAGCGCTGTTTCGGTATAGAGCTCTTTTATTTCAACCCGGGGATTCCACGAAATCGCTCGCAGCATACGGGGATACCCCTAAATATTATGCAGCGATAGGTTTCAAATACATATCCGAAAGAGTGTACTTGTATTTCTTGTTTGGTGCGGTATTGTACAGACATATTTTCATTATTGGAAACATTTGTTGACATTATTGTATTAATTTACATATTTAATACTATATTACAGTGTCAAATATTTTGATCTTTAGTTTTTTACTATTGGTGATAATGAAAAAGAAAAGAAAGCAACCAGAAAAAGCATTTCACTCAAAACTAAAATGGAAGTCATTAGAAGATTAGATTCTGGTGAACGTCAAACTCTAATTAGTGCTTCATTGAATTTGCCAACTTCAACAATAAGGACCATCATGAAGAATAAAGAAAAAATACTGTCATCGGCAACTGCAACTACATCAAGCTCTGCAACTAGAATTACCCGTTCTAGAAATAATATCATAGAGGAAATGGAAAAACGACTGTCTATATGGATTGACGACGAAATTGACCGCAATATGCCATTAAGCCAATCTATCATAATGGAAAAAGCTAGAAGAATTTTTAATTACATTCAGGCTGAGACAATTGACAAAAGTGAAACTTTCGTTGCTAGTCGAGGATGGTTTAATAGATTTAAACATCGAAATAACCTTCACAACATAAAGATTACAGGAGAAGCAGCAAGTGGTGATACAAAAGCGGCGGCTGAATTTCCAGCAATATTAAAAAAATTATTGAAGAAGGAAACTATCCTCCTTTTTTTTTAAAGAATATTCGTTTTGTTATTTATATTTTGTTTTTATTTTTGCAAGAAATAATAATGTGGTATTAATTTGGGCTTTAAGAAATAAATGTTTGGTTTTATTTTTATTAAAAAAACATACTTTTTAAATTTAATACCTAACCAATTTCCTAGACATCTTCCCCTAACCCCAATATTTACATGTAAAGATAGCCTCGTTTAGCGCTGTTTCGCATTACGCTCTACTTTGATGGAACGTATCCCCCGCGTTAAACGGGGTCTTACTGTATCTATCTTTATTTCTTCTTATTTAAGATTTTGTATACCTCTTATATGAGAAATTAAACAGTGTTAAAAATTTCTAAGTAGAAGTATTAAGGATCGATTTAATATTTTATTTTTAAATTAATTGTTATTTACTTTTGTCAAGCATTTGTGACATTAACCCCGGCAATTAAACTATAAAAGTCAGCCCCCATCCTTTTTTTTTGTTTTTGTTTTACTGCAAGACATTAAATTTTATCACTTTAAAATGGTAACGCCTGAGTTTTGCTGACTTGAAAAAAAATCGAGATCGATTGCTGCCTCCGTCATATCGATAAGATCTGTGGATCGATTCATCGAAGTCTAATTGCGAGTGACGCGCCAATGAGTCTTGGATTCCCATCCCCGATCCGGATTTCAATTTTCGAAAACCCATTTCTTATCCGGACTCCCATCGCCAGGGTTATTTACCTTCGTTCTCGGACGAGAGGAATAATTGCTTTCCGAAACGATTGCGATCGAGGAGGAAATGAATTATCGATGGCCGAATGATCGATGATTCGCTCGGAATCGGCAATTCTTCTCCTTCTAACCCATTCCGGAATGAAGGAAACTGATTCGCACGGAGGAGGGGAGGGAGGGTCATTTGACTGGCGATTTTTCTTGTGGGAGGGAGGGACAGTTCATCTCTTTTTTACTTTCTCGTCTACGAAACGTATAGAGTACTGGGCACCTTTGGTGTACAGTTTGTTCGCCTTGATAATTAAGTTTTTTAGACTCTTAATATTATGGGAAGCATTTCTTTAAAAAAAAATCAACTTGTAATTTGAAACTACTAAGACAATTTAATTCAGTTAAAAAGTTTACTGCAAATTACAAAATGTCTATATTCCGAAATATATATGAAGTGAAAATACTACTACCGATTCCATATTTAACAAAAGCACGATTTTTAATTTTTTAATCGAGAATTTAAATTGCATCATAGCATTTAAAAAAATTGTTTTAGGAAATATATAATATTGAATTAAAAAATTGTATTACAGTTAAATGAAAAATTGTATGTATATGAAATTTATAACATTAAAAAGGTATTTTTTTTTAGTCTTAAGATTATACAAAAAGCATTTTTTATAAGATAATTGTTTTGGAAGATGTCAGAATCAATTTTTGTTGGTAACTCATCATGA
The DNA here is from genome assembly GCA_026289955.1 of Argiope argentata. Lineage (NCBI taxonomy): Eukaryota > Metazoa > Arthropoda > Arachnida > Araneae > Araneidae > Argiope > Argiope argentata. The sequence continues at coordinate 3,675,452 of JAOUZG010009736.1, forward strand.
TTATGGTTAGACTTAAGATTAACCCTTTAAAGCACAACTTTTTGTCTAGTCTTGCTTCATTAAAATATTTTTTACGCTTGAAATTGGCACAGAAAAGGAAATTATTATTAGATAAAATTATTTTTTATTAATTAATTAATTTAGATAATTAATAAGTAAGAAACAAATAAAAACATGGTACTTTGTATAAGGAACCGAGGCATCTAAGTTTCTGTCTAATAGAAAATTGATTCAGAATCTCTCCCAATCTATACAACTTCATTTGAAGATTGAAAAATGCTGTTGGAAGTGACGCTTTAAGGAGCATGGGATTGAAAATGCCCATGCTCCTTAAAAGCGTTAATATATCGACGACAAAATAGAAACATTTGCAGAGATTTCTCGCCAAATATAAACGTGACGATTTTTTATTGTAATTTTAAAAGTTGTTCGTTCACATTTCCTTATACAACCAGGATTTGCAGACTTTTACGCAAGATTTTGATGATTGGCAGGATTTTGATGTGTTTGCCAAGAAACCGAACATTAAAATTAAGTCTTACCACTATTACTTATTTGGCAGTGGTAAAGTTATATTTGTGGACTTAATGGAGTTTTTTTATTTTAAGTTTGTTGATTGATTTCCTTTATATCTTCTGTTCTCTGACTAAAAGTCCTCTTTGGTGACATTTTCAAAACAAGTTTAATTATATTTTGCAGCTCCAGAGTATTTGAACCAATACAGGTATGAAAATATTCCATTGAAAGAGCTTGAAAGAAATCAGATATTGGGATTTATAGCAACAATGGCTGTTATGCCCTGTTTCCATATGTAGAGAGCAAAATAAGATGCCGGCTTTCTGGCACAGAAGTAGCGCGTCTTCCTCGTGTTCTGAGAGTACTGAGTTCGAGTCCTGGCTTGGGCATGGTTGTTCTTCTGTGTGCTATTTATGAGATGTGTGACTGTGCCTCCCTGTAAAAAGGGGCTGTACGAGCAAATGTGGTGGATGTGTAGCTAAATCGTACTCTTGGCCCTAGTTGGCGCTGCTTCAAAAACAAGAGACGCTCCTTTCGGCTTAAATCTGCTGCTGTATCAGCGGGAGGCTTGTCCATAGGTAAATGCCATAACAACTACAACGATTAAGATTTCACCAATAAACACAAGAGAGCACGCATACACAAAAACCAATTGTAGTTTCAGTCTGTTAACAGTTACAAAGCAGTTTCGTTAATGCGGTTTAGTACAAATTCGGTAGTTTCAATGAGTGAAAAAAAGAAGAACAATAAGACAGATCCCTCCAGCAACGCGGAATGGTGATAAAGAAAAGTCTCAAAAAAGTTCTCAATAGAATGTCGTCAATAACGTTAGTAGATATTGAAATGCTTCAACACTTGAAGATGGGTCTTGATTGCAGTTATTTTACCCAGAATATTTTTGAAGGAGGTATCTTGTTTATCTAACTGTAGAAAAGTTTCTATAATATGCATAAAAAACATTGTCTCTATAATATGCATGCATTTTTGCATGAGAGAATTATGTGTTCAATATCATTGATGCTATTACATTCGTGACAAAGAGGGTCATTATGAAGGTTAAAACGATTCAGCAGTCCTGGTTTATAATGGTTTTGCTGATTAGTCTGATCATTACAACACTTCCCTTCGATTTTTGGACCAGGGAGACAAGGCTTCAATGCTTGGAATGTCACCTAAGGAAATGAAGTATTTTACTGTTTCTATAATTATTGATTGTGATTTGATGCTTGAAATAACATCTGCAGGAGGGATCTATTTAATTCAAAAATATTCAACTGATGAAGTATCTGAAATTCGTATTATGTTTTGTTTATATTTGACTCTTGCCAAGATAATAAGAAATAAAGCTGATATCTGAGCCACGTACGTTAATGTGTTATCTATAGAGATTGTAATCATTGAAAAAAAATCGGACTTTTGATTTTGAGGAATCTTTACTTTTTAGATCACTCTTAGTCTGAAAAATACATTTTTGGTGTAATAATCTGTAGTTACAAAACGCAGGAAGTTCCGATCGATAAAAATTTAATTCTAAGTTTTAGCATCTGAAGTGCAGATTCGTATTAAACATTGAACCCAATCAATTGAACGATTGATTGTCTATCTGTCAAGGTATTTGCACGAATTTAAATTTCATAACTAAAACTCCTAAAACTTAGATAAATAAAATCTGGTATGGGATTTTTATAATTAAAGTTGCATTTTTGTGCCAAATTTCGAATTCAATCGATTAAAAACAAGTAATATAAAAAAATTAATCGATTATTACTAAGGTCAACAAAGAAAGTTCTTATTTTAGTGACTTTTTATTAAATAATCACAATTTTTGTTTCTGAAAGTATGGACCCATAAATGCCCACAGAGCCGAAGTCTGACTTTTGCAAAAGTGCGTGATTTTTCTACGCCAGTTGGGACGACGCAATACAAATTAGTTTTTTTTATTTTCTTTATTTTGTATTGTTTTAATTCGAAAGTACTTCAAAATAAATCCGAAAAATCGTTTTTTTAAAACAATGTTTAATTTTAAATGCATCAAACATTAAGAAAATAAGCAGAATCACTTGAAATAATCGGCCGAAAACCTATTAAGCCTAACCTCATTTTCGTGGAGAAGAGTAAAGGGAATTTACTTATTTGGCGGAGGGCAAACAGAGACTTTTGGCAAGAAAATGATTTTTTTAAATTAATTAATAAAAAAAATCAATGAATGATTGTTTGAAAAAAATGTAGTAACATCGAATGCCATCCACTACAAATTTTAAAAAATTTACTTGAACTTGATTGGATGTATAGAAAGTATTTTATTAACGATTGAAAATTTGAACAATA
>JAOUZG010009736.1:3678695-3709358 GCA_026289955.1 Argiope argentata
CTAAAATAATATTATAAGATATATTGTTCAACAAAGTGAATGTTTCAAACTCCTAGATTTAAAAAAAGAAAGAAAAAAAAAAAGAGCGAAGAACATTTTAATTACTTTCCTTAAAAAATATTGTAATTAGATTCAAAATATTTGAAATGTTCCAAATTTCGAAGAAAATAAATAGAATTGATTATAAAAATTCCTATTTAACGTTAAAAGAAAATAGGGAATGATTTTATTATTTCAAGTTTTTTTGGTTAGCTAAAAGTCCATTTTAATAACAAAAAACAAAAAATTATTATGTAAATTCACTAAGAGTGCATAAATTTTTTAAAAAAGAAATTAGCATTTAATTGGAATTACGAAATCATACGCAGTTTTATTCGAAATAAATTTATATAGGCCAATACAGAAAAAAATGATTTAAAAAAATTAAAAACTAATTCGCTTAGATTATATAGAAATTAAAAAAAAATTTCATTGTTTAATTTTTTAAAAAATAATTTGAATACTAACAGATCTTATATCCTGTATGACGCGATGTTGCGTCATTGATCACGTGATGCTTTCCCGCCATAATTGGCAGATGAGAACTTGTCGGTGAAATGGTAAGACGTATTGCTGACGCTCATGTTTATTTTTATGAGTTTTATGTTAGTTTAGTAATGTTTTGTTCTTTAAATTTTAATAAATATAATTCACATATTAATGTTAGTCGTTACCTTACCCTGCAAATAATATGTTGTTTCAAAAAGATTTTAAAGTGAAATCTAATGTATTATCATGTGAGAACATGATGTTGTTTTGGTGTCTCCGCAAAAACGAAGGCAAGAAATATTCGTTTTTTCATTGGTAGATAGCGAGTCACCTGACATACGACATTTGAGGTTTGTTTTGCCAGTATTGTTTGAAATATTTAATAAAAGTTACTATCGATTGCTTTTTGTTAGTCTTTTCTATGTTTCTTTACGAGTCTTGTTTATTTACGGTTTCTTACTTTTAAATAATTATTCTCTCAGAAGACTATCGTTTTTTTGGGGGGGGATTCTCTTTTATTTTTAACTTTTGCAGTTTTGTAAAACGCGGCTTATATTTATTCTTTAATGATGTTATAAGTACATTCTTACTAATTGTATCTCTCAAAATACTGTAATTATTAGAATATAATTGTAATATCCACCTGCATTACGTTCATTGGACTTTACCACATATACAATAGCTTCCAGTGATATTGAACTTTTCGTCGAAAGTACTACTAAAATCGGTCGTGCTCCAAAACTTTGTTTGCCAGCTAGAAATATTGAAAAAGAAAGTTTAAAAAAATTATCATTAGAGATAGAGAGAAGTCTCGTGATTGTTTCAAACCGGTTTAAACTTGTTAATGACTTAAATTAAGTAAGACAAATAATCACCTAAAAATAATAATGTTCTCACATGATAACTTGTAATTTGAGACCGTTTGATTTCATATTTTTTATATTTTAATACATATGTAGAAAAATTTCAGAACTCAAAGTGAATAATTCGCAAAAATTTCTAATAGAGTCCACCTGTCCGCTGTAAAACATAGATAATTAATCCGTTTAATTTACAGGAAAATGATTTATAATTCAATCATTACTATAAATTCTTTCATTTATGTAAACAGTATCGATTAATGAATTTTACATAATTAGAAAATATGATTTAAATTCATCCTAACTTTATTTTTAATCGCATAATAAATAAAAGTGTTACTGTTTTGCTATCCAGAAAAAAAAGCGTTTTCAAATAAAGAAATTTTAAAAAAACCTGAAATATTTCGAAAAAGAAATAAAAAACTTTTTCAAATAAAGCAATTAAAAAAACAGATATTTCGTAAAGTGGCATTTTTAACCAAACCAAATATATACATCAAACAAAGCGTTCAATTTTATTTAGATATTGAAAAACGAAATTTATTTTTTAAAAAAAATCGAATCATTTCCTCTTTTGTTTGCAAATCGTTCCCGAAAAATAAATCTCTTTAATAAGCCTTCACTTCTAACCTATTTAGTAGATAATGACTATTCGAAGTGTATATAAAAAATTAACATACAATCCAATTCTGAATACCTACTTTGTTTTCTTTATCGAGGCATTTATTCTTAAATTGGGGAAGTTTCGAAAAAGCGCGCAGACCTAATAATTTCCTGCTCCTTTTTTATTATTATTTTCTACATTATTAACTCATATAACCGTGCGTCGGTGGCAATAGGGCGGTTCCTGTCAGCAAACTGTCTCATTGCAAAGTGGCAACGCCCCGTTTAGAGCGCATTTCAGTGGCGATGCCACATTGTGTTTTGAAGGTTGTTGAATGCGAGCTGGGGCCAAGCCCAGGAATATCATTTTTTCCGTCATTGGCTTTCCCGGGTAATAATGGCGGAGGTAGGATTGCGTAGGATTTAGTGGAGATGGAGTATTTTTGAGGAGTCGGTAGGTGCGAAATTAGGTTCTAATGGAGCGGTGATTTACAAGCGAGAAAATGGTATTATTTCCATGGCAATTTTTTTAAAAAAAGAAGCCGCTGCTTTTATGGGGTAGACAAACAATTTAGAAAATGCTTAATTTATTAGGAGATTTAATAGCAGAATATCTTGGTTTAATAGGCATACAAATTGTAAAAAAAAAAGAAAGAAAAAAAGAAAAAAAAAACCCTATTTCCATAGTTTGACTGAAGACTTAATATGGAATTGAATGTCTTTCTTAACTTTAATTTTATGTTTTTCCTATTTTTATGGAGTGTGATGAGGCAAATTGAATTTTAAACTGTATTTAATTTTATTATTTTATTATTTTTACTTTTATTTGATTTTATTTTTCGAAGGACACACACACACGCACAAATTCAGATATTATTAAAATTGTTTTTACGCTGTAAGATATTTGGAAGTTATGATGAAACAACATTTCAATTAAAGGTACTTACGTATTATACCGTCCAACTTTATCACCAAATTTGAAGTCGTCGCCAATGAGTTACTAAACCAACAATTATGGTAATCCGCCAATGGTGTAATCCGTTGATCTTTATCGCCAAATTTAAATCTGTCGCCAATGAATTACTATACCGTTGGCGAAGACGGTATATTACGTAAGTACCCAATTAAATTCCTATTAAACTTAAAACATTGATTTCTAGGTGTGCATTCACACCTACAAAATTATATCTATGCCGAATTCTGAGAATCTAGGTCTATTGGTTTATGAAGTAAATATTTTTTTTTATTAGAATTGGTTTCATGTGAATTCCCTATTGTAATAACCTCTTCGAAAATGATTGGAATCCTTGCTCCAAAGATAACCCAAAAATCATAATTCTATATGCAGTAAAAGAAATATGAATAATTATTTTCTATTAATGTCTAAAAAACCAGGGAAAGAACTTAACCTATTTTTTGTGTGAGCCACCATTTTCATGGGATATCATATACAAGCAAAAAACTGAGTTCAATTATTTTCAAAAAGCAAAAAACACTGAAGAGAGATAAGTAATAAAAAACGAACCATGTTAGACTACAGAAAGCCATTAAAGCAAAGAAGCAAATGTTAAAAGGGAAACTTTCGACACAGTTAATTCATGATATTTCTGACAAATTTAATGTCAATATAATAATTCATTATCTAATTCATTATTAAAAAAAGAACGGCAACATAGCGCATCATTAGACAGCATACTGTTAGATGCCAAATAATATACAAAGTGACCTGCCGCTTGACTGATGTGATGTAAAATGCTTGCATGTAGATAATTTACAAAATAACTGCAAAAAAAGTAAAATGAAATATGCTTTATAAAAGAGAAACTGCATTACAATTTCCATTGCGCTACAAAGTCTCAGCAGCTCATGTTTTATTATCTGCACACAGGTCTCGCTGTTTCAGTTTTGTATTTTTTTTATATGCGTCGTTTTCTTGGCTAGATTTCAAAAATTGTAAATATAAAAGACAAGGCTATAATTGTACAAAATTCATAGGTTTTCAATTAGAAATAGAAAGCGTAATAATTACAAAAAAAAATGCGTAAATGGGTAAATTTTAAATAATACATTATATATTTCGAAATCTTAAACTTTAGATAGGAACGTTTTGGTATTTTCTACTTTTTATAGCCTTTTTATTTAACTTGATTTGTTACATAGATATAAAGAATTTGGTAATAGAGTTTTTATCAAATTCCTAGTAAACTAGAGTTTCAAAGCTATAAATATTTTTGTATTTGAGAACGACAACACACTGATTTAATATATACATAATTATCAATTAAACTATAAAACTGAGATATTTTTATAAGGAAAAAATCATTTCAAGATCCCATGGTGAGTTATTAAATAAAAAATTAACAGTATAAAAAATTGAATGAAAAATTATTTTATTCTTTACTTCTTAACAGAGTTATGGTAATGGAAATTATTTTAATTATTTTTATTTCTTTTTCACTTAAAACAAAAAGCAGGGAGAAATCATTACAATTGTCAAAAGATTTAATGTCTTTAGAACAAATAGGAATGTAATTTCCAGAAATTTTCCTTTTCTTCTGTTTAAAGTATTGTTACGGAACTTCCTTCCCTAAGTCCTTAAAGTGAACGAGTCCGCTTGTAGTGGTTGTGTGGTGTAATGCAATCAACAGAACTCAGTAACAAACAATTACTTTATTAACACGAAGACACAGAGGACCAATGCACAGTCGAGAAGTATACAAGCAATATAAAGCAGAATACTTAGAACGGGCAACAATCCATAAGTAGTAATGTTTAACAACGATTACAGCACACAAGGTGACCAGACAGAACTCAGCAGGTGGAACGAAACTAACCTCTATTGTCGATCCTACAGCTTGCAAGGCTCCACTGTCCCCTCACTCTAACCGTAACCAACTAATGATTAATTTCCAATACGATTGGCTATTTTACACATGACTCGATTCTGTTTCTGTAATAAATTCCACGACTCGGCACACAGCTCAATTCATCAAGCGTTTAAACTCCAATCAATGTTTGCGCTTCGTTGGAATGTTCGAATTAATTCGCCGTTGACCCGCTCGATATGCTACTCTAATTCTCTCACTAGACAACTGCCAGAATTTTATAGTTTTCAGAGCAGGGCACTGAAGGTTCACGAACAAGCAAGCGTATCTCAGTTCCTATTGGCTTTACCACCATAATTTTTGAAGATTCCAGTATCATTCATTTAGTCACCAAAGTTCCCGAATTCATCGCCAAATAATTGCCAAGCCCGGGGGTCACTGATTCGGTATCCGATAGTGTTGATCGCAAAATAGTCTTTCCTAGAACTAACCGTACAGGGAAGCGGCATTATAGATCCGAAACAATATTTGTCGAAAAGAAAAATAAGTCTAAAAGAAGAAAAATAAGTCTAAAATTTATTTGATTGCAAAGTCATCTTCTAGACGACAGACTTAAACAATGCCTTCTTTTCAATTTATTTTTTTTAAAAATGAATAAATATTAGTTATGACAATGTTCGTTTTTATTACTACATGGTTCTATATACCCGGATGACTATACTTTAAAAAAACATGGTGTTATTGGATCCCGTTTTGTGTTTTAATGACTGTTGTTGTTCTTGTCACTAATGGCACTTGCCATGGACCCCCTACTGATACAGCAGCAGATATAAGCCGAAAGGAGTGTCTCTGGTTTTTGAAGAAGGGCCAACTTGGGCCAAGAGTACGACTTAGCTACACAATCACCGCATTTGCTTTTAAGACCCTTTTTACAGGGGGCATAGTCACACATCTCATAATTAGCACACAGAAGAACAACCATTCCCAAACCAGGGCTCGAACTCGGGACTCCCAGAACACGAGGAAGACGCGCTACCTCTGTGCCAGAAAGTCGGCACTAAGACTTTGAATAACATAATGAAAATTCGTGTATGATTTTGTTGTTAAAACTGCAAATCTATCTACTTTTTTCTATAAAAGGATCAAACTAATTTTTCTAATTCCAGCATATTTTAAGAATGCAGATGTTCTTTAGGTGAATTATTATTATTAATATTATTATTTATGAGCATATATATGTTTTTATTTATCTCTTAGCTTTCCAAACTACCGGCACCCGATTTGTATACAATATTATTAACTAGCTTTTATGCGTGGAAATTTTGATGTGTATGTGTGAGAATCGACGGTCTGTTCACGATGTAAAATGTTATCGAATCGTATACATGGGTGAATTTTCAACGTCAGGGTCGATGCAAATGCATGCCTTATCTACGTCAGTTGGGATAACGCAATACAGATAAAAAAAATTTAAATTTCCTTTATTCTATTTTATTTTAATTCAAAATAAATTTGAAATTAAACATTGTTAATTTTAAATGCATCAAACATTAAGAAAATAAACAGAATCGTTTGAAATAATCGGTCGGAAATTTGTTAAGCCTAACCTCATTAGCGTGGGGGGGGGGAAACATATTGAAGTCTTACTCATTCGGCGGAGGGAAAAGGAAGATTTTTGGAAGAAGCGTTAGTTATTAATTAATAAAAAATCAATCACACAATTAACTGGAATAAATATATGTCCTATTCTAGACTACAATCTATTTCTGTGATAAATTTCATGCAATTTTGTTCCGCTTTTCTGGCTAACAACATCCATCTAAATTTCCACATTTATTATAGTATTATAGATGTAGTTTTTTCTTTTTTTTAATTCTTAATGACTAATGACTTAATGACTAACTAAATGAACGCAATTAAATATAATAAGTGCAGGATCAATTATGTTTGACTAAGTGTTAATATTTTATCATTCATAGAATTTATACTGCTTACAAACATTTATTTAGAAATTGGGGCAAATTTTTTTTAAATCGATTTGTTTATGGCCACTTTGCGACCTTATCTTAGTGGCCATATGCTATTATTTAGTCTGCCTCCGAATCAATATCAAATTTCGAGTCTGGTCAATGCATATTCTATCTTTCACAGTGTTCAATTAATTCAATAAAAAAGCATGCCATATTATACCAGTGTCTGATAGAATTAAGAAATATTTTCGTTATGGTAATTTTTTTAATCCTACAACGATTATATAAAAACTAATTTGATGCAATTCATAGTTTTTCATTTTTCTAAAATCTTACAGTGGTTGTATAAAATAAATTTGATACTAATCATAATTTTTCATTTTTCAAAAATCCTACGGTGATAATATAAAAATAAATTTGATATTAATCATAATTTTTCATTTTTCTAAAATACCATAGTGATTATATAAAAATTAATTTGATACTAATCATAATATTATATATTTTACGCGAGAAAGATATAGACTTATAACCCTTAAATAACGTTCATATGATGACTCGAATCGCAGAATCTGTAATTAATGCATAATATATTCATTAACACCTACTTTCCAGATGGATCGTTTTTGAATATTTAAATATGCAAACATATTTTACTAATCACATATTTTTATGCAACATTTTCAATCCATCTTCAAGACAGCAAAAATCCTTCAAATTGATACCAAAAAGCAATGGAGAAAAAAATAATGCATGAAAACATCGAAATTTGAATGCATTTTTTCCGAATAGAAAGAGGAAATACCTGGGCGTACTAATTACAAAAACTAGTTTATCCGCCCTCGAACAAAATTGACACCTTTTTCGCTTTCTTTCCTTTCATGTTTTTTAAAAATAAAGTTTATAAGATTTGAATGGAAAAAATCCGTTCATATCACTTCCCACATAACATATCCCAGTGTGACATTTCCCATTTTGAACACGAACATCAAAAGGAATTCAAATTTCCTCTCAATAAATTGTCATCAAACGATATTTTAAATTTTTTTTACTTCATTTCTTTTCCACAATGTCAGATGTTGACGTTAGGGTTACGCCCTTTTGTGCCAGAGTGTAAAAGATCGTTTGAAAAGTAACTATTCGATAGTCAATGCGGACGATCTTCTGAAAAAAATTATAAAAAAATAAAGTAGGAATAATTAATAACTTGCGAATTAGTCATTGAATTAAACAAAAATAAAAATGATTGCAGACGATAGGTCGCCAATGATTTAAAAACATAATAATCTAGGGGTGGGGGAAACACAAGAGGAAGATAAAAAATAAAATGATCAATTTTCGCTTTACTCTCTTTTCGCTACTGAACGTGGCTTCTCAGTGATGCGAGAAAAAATTAGATCTGCAAAAGAAATAGGATGGAACCTATAGTTGGCTATTTAGCGCCAAACAATTTCCAGCTGCCTTGAGTTTTTAAAATTCAGAAATGGCTGAAAATGAAAATATTTATTTTAGTTTATCGAATTAGTTTCAAATGATAGGATATTTTTTTTTCTATTTTGTACTTTGATTGCAAAATTTATGTAAATTGATGTTTATTTGTAAATTAAGACAAAGAAAGTTATTTTGAAAGAGAGAAATTATTTCAAGAAAATCGTTTCTAATTTTGGAATAGAATTTGTCATACTTGATAGTTATATTCTAAATTTTTAATTAAATATTGAACGATCTTATTATACTATTCCATAATGGTTATACTATAAATGTTTTAACGAACAGTTTACTTAATTTTCATGAAATGCTAATGAGAACACTATATGCAATCAATTGTAATGTAATACTTTTCTAATTCTAATTCTAATACTTAAAAATAAAAGTGAAAAGAGAAAATCTTATTTTAAAACCTTTTTCGAAAAATTATTAAAATTTTGCTCTACTTTTAGTTTTTTTTACCTTTTTATCTTTTTTCCCCTAGAACTAATTTTCCCACCGAATTTAAGTTAATGTGTAAATCAATAAAGTAGTAAATTAATCCATCAACAAATAATGAACAAAAACTTGCTGATTTTAACAAAACCTCTCTTCACTTGGAACTGTCTTTCAAATAAAAAATTAAATTTCTTTCATTCTCTTCATGGTTAAAATGAAAAATCATATTATAATTTTTATTCTAATATGACGTCTCGAAGTTTTTCACAAAATCAGCTGTATGCCATAAATTTGATTCCCTTGCTTGTAACAAAAATTGATCCCTTCAATTTCATTTGTTCTTTTAACAGTAACTAATATTTCTTGAACTAAACATATACAATTGACAAATAAAATAGCACTCACATATCTTTTCTTTTTCTAAAAAAATATACTAAACAAAGAAATTTTGGAAATCTAATTCACCTATGCATTGCATTAAAAATTTCTTTTTAAATCCCAGTTAGCTACAAGAAACATAGAAGAACTTTTTAAATTCATATTTTACTTATCACTACCTGATTTTGAAATAACTTTTATCATGTCAAAATATGATATTGTTTTCGTTAGAGGTTTTGAATAATAACTATCATGTGAGAATATGATGATGTTTTCGTCAGGAGTTTTTGAATAATTGAAGGCTACGGATAATTGAAGCTCGAAATCGTGTAGTCAATGAATAAAGCATAAATGGCAATCTTTAATCGCATATATATTTTTTAACTTCTTTTACTAGTATTGCATTATTATTATATATGCTTCCTTGAAAGCAAATGCGCTTTCAAAGGTTTACCTGCTTTTAGCAGTATTGCTTTTTAAAATTGATTTAAACTACTTAAGGTCTTAAATTAATTAAGACAAATAACGACTTAAAAACAATAATGTTCACACATGATAAATGAAATAGTAGATCCTCCCCCCTTTTTTTTGTCTATAATAGAGTTGGATTTTTTTTTTTTGGTTTAATTTGGATATAAATTCTAAGGAGAAAAAAAATTGTTACATCGTACCTTTTTTATTTTAATAATTTTGAAAGGTAATAAAATAAAAACTAATTAATTCAAAAAGGGTATTTAAGCTTATTGTTTATTATAGTAAAAAAAACATTACTGCTTTTTATTTTCTATACGAAATCAGAAAAAAAAGACTACCTTTTACCAAGAAAGTTAGTTCCCTTTGATGATTAAACTAGAACAGTTTCATTCATCATTACCTGTTGTTTCCGTCTTGGCCCAAAATATTTGGCGGCCTGGCCTTTATAAAAAAGAAAAGATTAGCCAAGCAACCCTATTCAGGTGAGTTGGAGGGTCAAGATAGGGAGGACAGTGTTTACCACCCGCTTCTTTAAAGCTCGTTGTAGGAGGGGAAGACCAGGGGGTATGAACTGCATTCACCCCTCCCCCATTTGATGGTTATTATCGCTGCGAAAGAAAAGTTGACGGGTACATGCCGGCTACTGAACATGGTTGCTGCAACTACAGAAACCAAGCAAGCAAGAATGGCCAAGCCCTTGGCGGCGAAGGGCATCGGCGTCTCATCATTTCAATGTTCAGGCAGTCCCTGATTCTCTGTTGTTTTGTTTTTGGCTTTAAAATAAGATAGAATTACATTAATAATAATAAGCGAATAAGGATTTTTTTTTGCGTATACTCTTAATAAAGGATTCCGTTTATATGTAGATTAGGGCTTTAAAATGACGGATTAAAATATAATTACCTATCACCATAAATTAAATACACCAATGTTATTAGTAAATAAAAACCTCTACAAATATTATTAGCACTATTTTTAATAATAAATAAAAATTTTAGATTAAATTATATATATATGTGTTGATGATGATATGCCCGCTTTACAATGGAAGGAGGGTTACAGTAGCTTCTTAGGGTATAGAACCCTGATCATTCGAGGACAAAAGTATTCCTGCTTGCTCATATGAGAAGGACACACACTTATCTTATTCACTTGCACAGCCTCTTATTACAGGAGGGCGCATTCGCATTTTTCACTGAGAACACAGAAGAACAAGTTTGGCCTGCCCGAAACTCGAACCAGGAAAACCAGATCACGAGGAAGACGCGCTACCTCTGCGTCAGGATGCCGACAATATATAAATATATATATAAAGAAAGAGAGAGAGAGAAAGAAATACTTCGCTTTCTAAAAAGTTTCTAGTAATGAGATTAGAATACTTATTTTCAATCTCGCCAGCAAATTAATTTGATCTAAAATTTTAGAAGCAATAATGATAGTTTGATACTAATGTTAATTATTTTATTTACATAGTTTATTACATTTTTAATTTATTACATTAATTAATCACATTCATACACAAATGAATTTGAAGAACGTTAGACAGATAGTCAATAAACTACTCGTCCAAAATTTGATTTAGTCCTGAAATTTAAATGGCAAAACCACATAACAATTGTCGTTTCTACGATTTGCAACAATTTTGATAAAATGTGAGTAGTTTCACTTCGATGTTCAAACAGATAGACCAATATCAGCCAAAATTTGACTGATATTTTGATTTTTTTTTCCTAATTATAATTTTGAATTATGGACTGAATATTACTTGCAAGACCGTATCTTGAGTTTTATTTGTCTAGTTGCTTAAGATCCTGGGTCATCATACTATTAATGAAACGAGTAAACAGATATAGTTTCAATTTTTTTTGTTCGGTTTCGTTTAAAAAGAAGTGTGGATTTCTTAGAATATTACAATTTGTTTTCTTTATCTGAAAGAGTGTGAAAGTAATAACCAAATAATTAAATTAAAAAAATTGATCTTGCATTTTGAAAACTAATGACTGCTGCTTCACATTTTAAGAAATATTTTTTTTTTAATTTAATCCAATCTAACTGTTTTATAGATATATTATTTCCATTGTAATTAATGATAACAGTTATATGAATAAATGCAAAAGTATAAATACATATAAACAGAGTGTTTATGGTTAAACTTCCCCTATAAACACAAATGGGTGAGAGGATGGAAATGAAATTTGGTATGCAGATTATACATGAGATTCGTTCACGGAATTTCAAAAAAAAAAAGTTCCAAAACTTTCACCAGAGGGAGTCTCTTTATCAGAAATATTAAATTTAACACAATAAACGGCCAAAGCGAAATACAGAAACAATATTAACATTTATCGACCCGTTTCTGATCACCTTATCATCGAAACAAATTAAGTGAAAGTAAGAAAAAGATATCAGAATTCTGTTTGAGAAAAAACAGTTCAGTTTGAAGGAATAAGAACAGTTTAGGACGAAATTTCACTAAAAAGGAGCAGTTGTTAATCGTGTCCAGGATGATGTAGGGAAAGGCGCTCCATGGAGCCACCGTCGTTCACCCGCAAAATTTCAAACAGCAAATCTAACTGATCAGTTGTGATGTTCCGCACATGAAGCGTTATGGAGTTCTTTAAGTCATTTAACGTCGCAAAAAGATACCATCATCATTGCACCCGGAAACATCGACATAAAACATGACAACAACTGCAAAAGTTTTTCATTCTTACCTGTTTTGCAAAACGCTTCCTCTTCTTCGCAAGCATCCAAATCTCGACATTTCTTTCTTAGAATGGCAGCTTTTTACATTTATTACTCATAATTCTGGTCCTGGATTGCTAATATTGTTTCTGTATTCTATTCTGGGTGTTTATTGTGCCAAATTTAATATTTTTCTGGAAAATGAATCCTCTGGTAGACATTTTGGAACTATTATTTTTTTCGAAATTCCGTGAGCACGTCTTGTGTATAATCTATATACCAAATTTCGCTGAAATCCATTCATCCGTTTGCATTGTAGGAAGTTGTTTATACAAGAAGTTTAATTAGAACCACTCGGTGCTGTCGACAGTGCGTACATAAGACAACAGGCATCTGAGAAGGCTTAACATCGATTTTTGCTGTTATAATTGCAGGCTATCAAGATTTAAGCGATTTTTAGCGGTGACTAATTGACAGCACCCGAGAGATGGAGCACAGCATTTCAGAAGTGTAGATGAAATTTAGATTTTGCTCACGGCCATTTCTAGGGTGTATCGCGAATACCAGGTTTCCGGTAAAACTTCAAATCTCCGACTGCGATGCGGCTTGAAAAAACCTTGATAGACCAAGATCATTGACGCTTGCAAAGAATCGTAACACGAAATAGGCATTCAACACTTCCTCAAATTGCTGTGGATTTGAATTTCAGGCCCATCAACAAGTTTAAGTGTGCACCTAATTGATATGGGCTTTTCCAGCCTCAAATCATCTTGTATATGAAGATATTAAGCAAACAGAAAGTTAGATTATTTCCTCTAGGAGGACGTTAGAAGTAACAAAAACATTATGTGACTGAAAACATAATACCGCGTAACTTTGCAAGCGGGAAAAGCTGATGTGTGGACACTCTTTATCGTACCGTGGTTAGTAGACCTCTGCCTGAATATTAATTGTGACAGTTTTTGAAAATCTCGATAGATGGCGTTGTTCTGGAATGTTGTATTAATTAAAAGTATCGTCCTCTGGGAAATGATCTAACCTTTTACAATTCTCGCTTTGAATTACGTCTACCATCGGACGTTGATAAAAGAAAAAATGAAAGCTAAAATGATGGTTAAATAAAATAGCTCCATGGGTTTCCTACATATATTATTTTTAATTAGTTCACTTATTTTTAATCCTTCTGATTCTGTTATCTTCTATGTTTCTGATATCACTACCGATAAATTTTTTTATGTCGATCCTTATCCTCTTTTCCGATTAAGTCTAAGTTCCTTTCGTGATGAATCAGTAGATAATAATTTTCATCGATTTCTGATATTTCTCACTCATTATATGTTAAAGCATAGTGTTCATTCAAAATCGAAATGATAAAAAAATATAAACTTTCTTTGTGATTAAACGAGATCTTTAAAAATAGATTTCTCATAAGTTCATTGAACTTGGTGCGAAAACACCTGTCTAAATTTTCCCGATAACAAGTACCTATTTTCTCCATTTAATTTCTTTTGTTAGTGTATACTTTTTCCCACACCACACGCAAAATATATTATGCTATTAAATATTGAATAATAAATAAATAAATAATAATGATAATGTAAATACATTACATCAATGTAACGTTTACATGAACCAAATGCTTTTTCTGTACGCATTTTATGAAATATTTCAATTCAACAACAAAATCATTTAGGGGGGGAATGGAGCAGAATATACCAAGGTTTTTACGGGTTTATTTAGAATATTAATTTACAATTTTTTTTAAAAAAAGTAATGCAGGCATTTTATTATTCATTAGAGATATTTAGACAGCATAATGTAACTACACAACGCAACAACAAAAAATAAAATGCTGCCATTTTAACTACTTTGTGGTCAAATTCATGTCCAGCACATCGAATTCATCAATCAAGTTTATTTTTTACTTTGGTAATATCGTCTTCATCGATTTTGGGTGCATTGGCATTGGCACGCAGTGGCCGGACGTCTGCTAACACTTGTAGGATTTGTTTAGATTTTTATGCGCCTACACCTGCTTCGGAAGACCCGGGGACTTCAATGGAAACCTGAGACCTATTTTACTTTCGTATGAAGGAAAAAAGTGAAAAAGACTGGAGGGGGGGGGAAGGAAAAGGTCTCGTTGTGGTGAAGAAAAATACAGAGGAACACCTGCTAACATTCGCCTGTATAAGCCCTATCACTCAGAGGAAATTTTTTTTGCTTCTATTTTATACATGGGTGCTTGAAAAGGTGCTCCCCTCCCTCATTCGAAATTTAGAACACCCACTCAAATAGCGTTATGTTGCACCGCTCACTATCGTCTGATTGAATAGGGTTCCGCTGGACACCTGGTTGGATAAAGCACTCTTGCTGTTTTTTCTCTTATTTTTAGGGATTTTGTTGGTGCTACATGCTATACAGATGTTTTCCCCTCAGTTTTGTTTTTTAGATCGAATTTTGTGAAGGATGATATATTTTAATTTTCTGATAAACTTTAAGTGAAAACATGTGATAAACTTATTAATTAGATGTTTTTTGAGTCTCTGAAGTTGTGTCTATAATATACAAGAAAGCAACCATGTTTATGTTGTTGTTGTTGTTACTTATGACATTTGCCGTGGACCAGCCCCCCGCTGATACAGTAGCAGATTTAAGCCGAAAGGAGTGTCTCTTGTTTATGAAGTAGCGCCAACTAGGCCAAGAGTACGACTTTGCTACACACCCACTACATTTGCTCGCACAGCCCCTTTTTACAGGGGGGGGGACATTCACACATCTCACAGATAGCACACAGAAGAACAACCATGCCTGAACTGGGACTCTCAGAACACGAGGAAGACGCGCTACCTCTGTGTCAGAAATGCTGAAATTAAACATAACCAATATTTAAAGCGAATCTCGGTCGCTGGAGACAGCTAGTTTATAGAGTTTTCGCACTCTTTGAAATTTGGTTTGGTTTAGTTATATTAACGTCCCGTTGTAAAGCAACACTAGAGCTATTTAGGAACGGACCCCGCAATTTTGAACCATGGTCAGATGATAAGAATGACACATGAACTGGTACACCCCTCTCCAGATCACACCAACGGGAGGACGTTTGGCCTCGAAAGATTCAAAGTACAACTTCATTAAATGGATCGATTTCATATATTTACTTTTATGTCCGTTGCATCTGTGACGGACATTACAAGAAAAGTCAGCCAGACCATTATGTAGCAGATTATCCAGTGATTATAACCTTTCATTCTCCCAAACCAAGGGTCGGAAATTTATGGTTGATCCCAAAATATTATTCAAAACAAAATATCACCGGATACTATGAAGAGTCTATATGAGCGAAGGTATGATATCATTGACTAAGGAAGATTTTTATATCTTCCATTAGCCTTTAAAACATTCACTGTGGACTTTTTTCAGTGTTCTTTGTATGTCAATATTTGTTTTTAATTTTTCTCTATTATTTGCAACATTTTTTTTTCTTTAGAAGATGTTTAATTGTAAACCCTATTAGAACGATTTACTTCTGGTTGATTAATTTATCTATTTCAGTTAATTAGGGAAACCAAACAATAAAATTGCCAATTTTCTATTCCATGTGATGCTTTCTTGGATGCATTGTCAGGATTGTCTGCACCCAATAGCCCTTATTTTCGATATAAATTCCAGAAGTTTTATTACATTGTACATACTTCATGAGGGAGAAAAATTCAGTCGTTGCCTTGCTAGACCATTGAATTGAATTTGATAATTTTCTATTTCATATAAAAGCTGATAATATCATCAATGATCACATGCCTTATTCCGCATTTCATTTTCGAGAGATATGTAAAATAAAACCTCGAGATATCTGACAGCTTCATCAAATGTATCGATTTCACCAATTTTATTCACTAACTAATTCCAGCACATTAGGCGAATGCTTAACAAATCAGAATGCTTTATGTTCATACCATAAATATTATTTATCACGGTATTTTTATTTGGCGTGATTAGATGCAATTTCTCAAAGTTGTTCTTCGGGACCAGATTAATGCTATAAATAAATGGATAAGCAACTGCAACCGAAGAAAATGGTTGTCCAAACAGATGGAACAGCTAAAGCAAGTGATATCCAAACTTTCAAAATTATCGCTAGCAAATTTTTCCTTTTCACACAATATTCGATTCGACAAATCTCAAGCATTATTTTATTATTTTAGTAAGTTATGTGCAAATGATTGCAAAATTATTAATGCATTCATTGTTTATTCTATATCAATCTTTTAGAGGAAAAAAAATCCCCAATACAAAACAGTTTATATACACTTAAACTAATGTATACGTATATATGTGTGTGAGACAAGTAATTTTGGAACGCTGAGTGCCAGTTTAGGTAGTATCCTCGTTATCCTAATGTGTCTCAGAATGATGATATTTATTTAATAGAAGACCTCGGAAAGTTAATTTATCTTAACTGAATTTTAAAAAATGCAATCTTTAAAAAAATTCCTTTAAAAATTAAAATTGGTCTTACTGGAAGCCCATAGTTTGAACGGAACATTTGGAAATCAATCATTGATACAGCCGTTATGACTTTATTTTTAGGAATGCTTCTTATTTTTTAATTTTATATCATTTAAGTTTTCACAGATTTACAAAATTTCACTATTTTTTCTATATTTCGACAAGTTTACTATATTGCTATATTTTCGATTAGCTTTGCTTTACTATTTTTCGATTTATTTTACTATTTTTATTACTGTTTCTGTATTCATTATGCTTAATTGCATTGTATGAAAAATTCTCAATATAGATTTTAACAAATATATACATCACGTTTGGAGCAGGATATTGATGCTTTAAACAAAGTCATCAACAGCAAACGATATAAACACCATCTGCACCGCTCAGAAATGTCCACTAAAGCACCTGCTCCTAAAAATCCCTCCCATGAAGGATATTACCTGGTTTATCGTAACATTTTCCCCTACTTCTGATTTTTTTTCTCCCTTCAGTAGAGCATCTCAACATTCTCTTTCCCCTCCGCTGTTTTGAAAGATGTCCGCGAAGCGTGAAAAGTGAAAATCCGATTACATTGCACAATAGCCCGCAAGAGAAAGCCTTTGTGGGGGTGAAATTTGAAGATATCTGGCAGGGCAGTCAAAGTCTGGGCTTGATTTGGTTGTTAAACAGCAGATAAATATACCTGAAATATGGTTATTAAATCGAAGAATGGCTTATTCAGAATTTTTGAAAAAGATGAATGAATGAATTAGCAATTTCATTGTTAAAAATTAATCTTAAAATCCTCAACTTTTTATCAATTTTTCCCCCAAAAAATGTGTTTTGAATAAATGCAAATAATTTATAAAAATTATTTTTAAAATTTATTTCCTTCGTGCAATTTAAAAAAAAAAACCCATTAAAGTGTGCCAAATATTTTTATTAAAAACTAAGCAGTATCTATCAAAGGGACATAGATAATATTATAATAAATCTGCAATAATAATAAATGTCTCCTTTTATCAATACATTTTTTATAATTCAAAAATAAAAATATTTGACAGTATTTTTAATGGTAGGGCACTTTATACTACAAATATTTTGATGTTTTCCCAAGAATTCAGTTTAAATTTTACCCTAGCACCATTATTACCCAATATCTGTATTTTCTACAAATATTTATCACAAAGTATTTAAAACAGGATGTCTTAATGCTAATTGAACCCATTTGGTATAGCCATTTGAAGCTTATAAATGGAAATAAAAAAAGTGTTGTCAAATGGCTAGACGATGCACTGCAAGATTTAAAAAAAGCTTTAGTTTATTAACAACAAGTGATTGTTGTTTATTGTTAGTTTATTAACAACTTGAGAATTAAAAAAAAACATTATTTTAAAACTTTTCCTTTTGGAGTGCATAAGGTCATAGTCAAAGCAATCTCCACGAATCTAAATCAATTAACTGAACAAAAGCAAAGTGTTTTTATAAAGCATGCTTAAAAATTTACAAATTAGGCAATAAAGTGTATCAAAATAAAGCTAATACGTACTAAACCCCCTTTTTTAATTTTAAATTAATTTAAAAAATGTTTTCGTTAAAAAGTTTGCTCTGAAGTTATTTTAAAAATGGTAAACATCTATTAGTTAATAATAAACTGAAAACTGAATTAAATTTTTGAAAAACTTTTTACTATTGAGTATCTACTAAGACATGCCAACTTAACTCCATATCCATTTTTTTCTCCGATAGAACAAAAGATTTGGACAATTTTTGTATTTATATATCTTTTTTGTATTTTGCATAATGCAATCTATAGATACTACACCAGCAATCAATTATATCAGAATGTAACAATCAGCAGAGTATTGTATAATACAACAGCAGAGTATTAAATAATTAAACTGATAAAAAGAAATTAAAAATGACTTTACTTAAATCCTTATAACATTCCCGTTTTATTTGGCAACTTTCTATGGATTTCTGAATAGCATGCATTCTTTATTTTCAATCTGATGATAACCATATTTATTAAACTAATGTTTTCATCACTTAATATATTTTTCACAGTGGAAAATTATATGAAGGAAAGGGGATCCTATTTTTTGCCGGGGAATTACTTATCCTTAGAACAAAACTTAAAACTTAATAACTTAAATAATAAATAACTTAACAACAAATAAAAAATAAAACCCTAAATTTAAAATAAATAAATAAATGAACAATTAATTATACGAAAAGCGAAATACAACTAATAATTATTATTTTGAAAATTTTAATAAAGTATTTCAAGTTAATTTAATTTGCAAGAACTGTAGAATCCGAATGAACGCCACAATAAAATGCTGTGTCTACTATTTTGAGATACCCAATTATCCGCCTAACTTTTTAGTATCCAAATTTGTAGAAATCTAATCCACAATTTAAGAAATCTAAATGAGTTTAGAAAAGAATTATTATTAAATTATGTCTAATATCAATTATGTTAGATGTTACAGGTAATTTATTAGATTAATAAAAGCAGACGCAAAGTGAAATTGGAAGCTTTTCACAAAAACTTGAGACGATTGTGTTGATATCATCTATCATTTTCTAAAACTAGAATTCACGCAATAAAATAGGACTGTTCAAAGAACAACTCACGAAACCATCCACCATCTGATAAAACAAAACTAGATTATATAAGGATGCTTCAAGTTAATTTCGTTAAAAATTCCTCGTTTTCAATCAATCTGGTCAAAAAAACATCTGCGTTACATTACTAGAATCAATTCCACCTAAAAGACCTTGAACATAAAAAGCTTAGCATAATGAAGGACTGCAGATTGTTATTACAGATTTCAAAAGCATGATCTATTATGTTTCGTTTTAGCTAGGACTATTATCTTATCAGACGAATATTTTTTGCTAATTAAAACTAGAAATCTAATCGAAAATTAATCTGTTTTTTCCTAGCTTGTAGCATTTATCATAAAATTTTTATCGATGCCTGATTCTTTCTGCTTTAAATCAAGCAAATGCATTCAGTCCATAACGAAATCAAGCTTTCATTCTGAGTATGAAACTTTAACTTCAAAAAGAATTCCTTAAAGAAATATGAAGAGAAATATAGAGATTCTACTATACAATTCAATACAAAGTTGGAAAATAGAGATTCTACTATGTAATTCAATACAAAGTTGGAAAATAGAGATTCTACTACATAATTCAATACAAAGTTCGAAAATAGAGATTCTACTATATAATTCAAAAATAGAGATTCTACTATATAATTCATTACACAATTCAAAAAATAGAGATTCTACAACATAATTCATTCAACAATTACTACTATTCAATCACGAAATTTTTAACAATGCCTGATTCTCTCAGCTTCAAATGAAACAAATAAATTCGGTCCAATATAAAATTAAGCCAGCGTCCTATCACAGGAGTAACGCGTCGTCCCCGTGATCTGGGCGTCCTGAGTATGAGTCTCGGTTCAGACGTGGTTTTTCGTTATCTGTTCTATCTGTAATACGTTTGAATGTGCCCCCCTGTAAAAAGGGGCTGTGCAAAGCGAATGTGATGTGTGAGTAGCTGTTTTGTATGTGATGTCTTTATGTAATGTGTTGTCCACTTTTGCAAGCTCCGTGTGATACTTAACACTTTGGTGACCGGCAATTTTACACAGAAACTACGTCATGTCACCGGCAACTTTTTTTGCAATTGAATATGAAAGTAAAACGTTCTAAAAAAACTCAAATGAATTTTATTTATACTGAATGAAATGAAATTAAACTTTGGACATATTTTTTACATCAGAAAGTTCTTCGCCGATACGTTCCGTCACGGTTGAAATTTTTGGAATTTTACTAAAATTCTAATAAAAATGTAAATACTAGGAAAAGTAATTTTTCTGTTATAGAGCGGACAAGACTAAACACGATACGCCAAGTTTTTGCAATGTTCTATATCGCCCTCGGTGTTATAAATTGAAACAGATAATGCTAGTGCAATGACGAGTTAACTCGTCACCGGCCAACAACGTTTGGACATGAAAAGACGAGTTAACTCGTCACCGGTCAGCAAAGTGTTAATGGTGCTCGGGAATTTCTAAATGTTCAATAAAAATATTATCAAATCAAGCTTTCATTCCGAATAAGAAAGATCTGACTTCAAAAAGAGTTCCTTAAAGAAATATGAAAAGAAAGATTGATTCTGTCGCCTTTCTGTCACAGAGGAAGCGCGACTTCGTCGTGTTCTGAGAATCACGGGTTCGAGTTCCGATTTTAGAGTGATTGTTCTTCTGTGTGCTATCTGTGAGATGTGTGAATGTGCACCCCTGTAAAAAGGGGCTGTGCAAGAAAATGTAAAGTGAGTGTGTAGCTAAATCGTACTCTGGGCCCTAGTTGGCTCTACTTTAAAAACAAGAGACGTTCCTTTCGGCTTAAATCTACTGCTGTATCAGTGGTGAACTTGTCCATAGGCAAGTGGCATAAGTAACAAAAAATATACATTATACTATCGCATCACTATACTGTACTATAGTGTATAGCAATAAAACTATGAACTGTACTATAGCACTCGAATAGAAATAACAAATAGTATTCAGAGCCTCTTTCTCTTTAATTAAAAGTATGCCTAACATTGACAGTTCAAAAATCAGGTATTGGATTCCATTTTTCTAAGTATAAATTAAAATTCAAAGTGATACTTCGGCTGTTAAGGCTTCTAGAAGATGATCAGATTTAGGCTTTATTCAAATAAAGAATCTAATAATCAACAAGAGACGCTCCTTTCGGTTTAAATCTGCTGCTGTATCAGCAAGTGCCATAAGTAACAACAACAACAAGATTGATTCGACTACATAATTCAATACACAATTCATAGATTGAGCTTCTGCTGCATAGTTCCATCTACAATTATCGCGATTCAATCATAAATTTTTTAACGATGCTTGATTCCTTGATTTATAAACAAATACATTCAGTCCTTTATCAAATTAAGCTTTCGCTCCAAATATGAAACATCTAACTTCAAAAATAGTATATCTCTATATCTCTCTCTTCTATTGTATGGAAGAAAGATAGAGAATCAATCCACAATTATCGAATGGAGAAATCGCCTTGGCAAAGAATACCTGAACAGTCAGTCCCATATTTCATGACAGCCTCATCCACAACGAAAAGCCCCTGCAAATTATCCCAACACCCCCCCCCTCCCTTCCCACCTGTCACCACAACAAACCCGTTTTCGAACCCAGTATCTCCACTCGCATCAGTCTGCTCATCATTATCCCTGGAATTCCACCGCCGACCCATTCTTTCACACGTGTAAAAGTTATGTCCATCCCGATAATGGGCACTCATTAAAAAAAAATGCCCGATCCCAGTTAAGCGGACTATCGCGGGTCCCCATCTCTCGTCCCGCTCCGCCGAGCATGAAAACGACAATTTGATCGGACGCCTGCAAGATTGCGCGGAGTTGCACCTTAATTATAATAGAGGGGGATTAGCGTCCGTCCACATTTCGGTGTCGGCGATGATTTGGTGACACGCAGAATGGGCCCCGGGCCACACCGGGAGAGGTTTATTAGTTATTTATTCATTAGCAGAGTTCGCGAAGATCAACATTCTAACTTGTTGTTTAAGGAACTGCTATTTCACGTCGCTGAGTTGTAAGTTATTTGACGAATAAATAATAACAATATGAAAATGAAAGATAATAAATAAAGTGTAGAGCAACAAATAATTCAGGGAAAGTGCTAAATTCTTGCTTAGATCCATTCCATTTTTTTTTTATCATCCCAAAAAGTTTTGTTATCATGTCATAATATGATGTTATTTTGGGAATGAGGTTTGTGGCGTCAACAAAAATCCATAGGTGAAAAATAGAAAAAACCATAGGCAAAAAATAAAACAATCTGTCGACGAAAAATTGACATTCTACTATTAGCACCAGCATCTCAAAAAATCAGCTTTTAATAACGTGATACCCTCCCATTTACAAAAGTTCTGGTTAAAAAAAATAAGTTAATGTCTACCGCAAATAAAACCTAAAAAAATATCATTTTGAGCATGCGATTATGTGAAATGAAATAAATAGCTAATGTGATATTTTTTGTAAACAATAAATGCGAGACAAAGTTTTTTTTTGGATCGTTTTCAATACTAAGTGACTTATGCAATGAAACGATTAAAATGAATAAAAATATAATTTAACTCGCACGAGCACGTGGTGCTTGGCCGTTCAAGAAATGATGTTCTGACACGATGCATTGAAATATGCATAACAGATTTCCTTTTAATCTTGTGTGTGTGTGTGTGTTTTGAATATGAATCGGAAAGGGGGGGATTTTGTATTTTTAAGGCACAACAACAGCCATGCTGAACTATTCTCTGTGGCTGATATAGACGACTTTCAATCTGAGGATTTTAATTTTAGTTTTTAGTTACAATAATTAGAGGGAATTGTTTTTGTTTCAAAAATATAAGTGTAAACTGGACTCTTAACTTTATTGTTATTTTATTGAAGGAAATTAGA
This sequence comes from Argiope argentata, assembly GCA_026289955.1. NCBI lineage: Eukaryota > Metazoa > Arthropoda > Arachnida > Araneae > Araneidae > Argiope > Argiope argentata. The sequence goes on from JAOUZG010009736.1 coordinate 3,701,949, forward strand.
CACACTATTTTGTTGCGGATTATTATATTATTGAAATAAATATATTCCAAAAACCTACCTAAATAAATAAAACCTTATGGATTATATTAAACCTAAATATAATCCATAATCCTTCGAATCCAAAAACTAGATTTGAGTAGAAGAGATGAAAGAATTTTTTTTTATTATAACATGCATGAATTTATTATTCTATTATTTTTCAAAAAAGATGGTTCTCTATTATGACTGATTTAGTCAAACAGAATCTGTCAATTGGTTTATTTTAAACTGACCGCATCATCAAATAAACCCATTCCAGAATGGTGAACATTGGACCTTCGACAAGTTACCATCGCTGATTGATTATACATAGTAAGAGTAGATACATATAACCTGATTGAACTATTATATTTAAATATCAGCTGATATTATTAGGTAGCAACGCCAACTACGATTTCGATTAAAAGCCTCTAATCGGAATCGTAGCCTCTCTATATTTAGATATCAAGTGAAGAGATCAGCTCAAATTTATGATGCAATTAATGATCGCTTGTTTATTCTGCCATATTTTAGAGTAGAATGTTTCGAATTGGATAGCAAAATGGAAAAGACATTTCAATTTTTGAGATAAAATTACTATTTTATCTCAAAATTACTGAATATAACAACTGCTTTGAATCTGAGAAAATTATTTCTGAATCAAATTATTTCTAATCTGATTAGTCAAAAATAACATATTTTTTTGTAGTTTAAAAGTTTTTTGTTGTTGTTTCTAATGGCACTTGCCATGGGCAAGCTCGCGGGTGCATCAGCGAATTTAAGTCGAAATGAGCGTCTCTTGTTTATGAAGTAGCGCCAACTAGAGCCAAATGTACGACTTAGCTACACATTCATCACATTCGATTGGACAGCCCCTTTTTACATGTCGACACATTCACACACCTCATAAATAGAACACAGAAGAAGAACAACAATACCCTAACCAGGACTCGAACCTGGAATCATGGAGAGGGACTCAGTACCTCTACACCAGGACGCCGGCAAGTAGAAAGAATGATTATCTTTATTCCAAAAAATTAATATTATATTTAATGTGTGGCGAAATTAAACGGCGAATTATTTCTTTCTTGAAACATTAGAAGAATTATTTTCATTTCGAAAGAATAAAAAGAAAAACTTTAAATCTGTTGAATAAAGAAAGTTGTTTTCATTCTAAATAGCAATGGTCTCATTTTAAAGAAATAGAAAAATTATTCTTTTTCTAAGAATTTAAGAGCAATTTACATTTTTAATAGTTTGAATAACTGTCATTCTGAGCAAATCGATAGAACAGTCTAAGTTCGAAGTATTAAGGAGGAAATTTTTCCTTCGACAACTTACAAATTATTTTCATTCTGAAGGAATAGAGTAATTATTTTAGTTCTCAAAAGATAGAAGAAACCTTTTCTGTTTAAAGACTTTTAAATTAATTCAGTCAATTACAATTGTCATTTTCAAAGTTACGATAAATTAAGAAATAATTTATTCTTTGTCCAAATTCTAGCTAAGCCTTTATTTCCTTCTCCTTCCTTTTTCTGAATTTACAAAACTAATTGCTTTGGTTAAAAAAATATTAATATTAAAACTTTGCTTCTGATTTCGTTCTATATTTTCAATAAAATTTTACTTTCTTTAAAATTTGTCCCAAAAGCTTTACCAACGCTTTAGGCAGTATAACTATTTCAGAAAATCGAGGGTTTAATTTCCATGATCACCTCCAAAAAATATTCGATTCTTCGCATACGTAGGACACTTTATTCATCCTTTTCTTCTTTTTAAGCCAATAACATCTTACCAATTTTAACTCATAATAATTAATATTATTATAAATCAGACATCGATGTGGTTGCCGTAATTTAGTTTCCATTACTGCACATTCAAACTTTCATTTACTTGCATATATATTATTAAAAAAAAAACTTCAGACAGGAAAAGAACAAGCTTTTAAGACATTCATTTTTATATTAACCTGAAAAAGCTAGCATTAATCAGTAAAACACATCCATGTATTTAAAATTTTACAAAAGATTTTCCATGAACTTTTTAAAAAAAAAAAACAAACATCTGATTCTTCTGATGTTACAGTCATATAACAAGCATAAGTACAAATATTAGGCAGAATGTAACCCTGCTTTTTTTATACGCTGTATGAAAAAAGTATAGTAACCATCAAAAAATTCGAACATGGGATTTTGATGAATCTGCACTTTTTAGATCTCTCTACGACCGAAAAACACATTTTTGGAAAATGTACCTGTCTGTGAGAAAGATAAATCAAAAATGCCTTGAGCTAGACAGTTGAAATTGTGATGCAATCTTTTAGATTTTTTAAAATCAAATTTTGTGTAAAATCTGTTCAAAGAAAGTCCATCTGTCCGGTTGTTCGAATAGAAGTTAACACGATAATAACAAAACAAAGAGAGCTAGATAGATAATATTTTGTACTCGCAGTTAACATCAATAGTCATACCAGAATCTCCGACTCGTCTGAAGTTGCACCGAATTAACCATGACCGGACTACGACACCAGCAACACTGGCGGGAACTGTAGTTGAGACCTAAGGGCCATCACCGGCCACTGCACAATCCTTCCCGTAGAAAGCATGTTCCGTCATCGATGGGAGGAACCAGATCCCTCATCTATTTGTGTACCCTCCAGGGTAGCGAGATTCAACCACCATGGCAGGAGTATCTTATCCGCATTTTGAAGTTTCTCCTAGGGGGGGGATACATCCAAAGTGTAAACACCAGACAGCCAAATCCAATTATGGGTTAACTATCGGCCTGTTTGTACCTTCAAAAAACTATAAACGCGATAATGTAAAAACACAATGAGTTAAATATATCAAATTTGGTATGGAGTTTTGTGACCAAATGCATTTAGTATCAAATTTTTGTTTGAATCGATTAAGAAAAATGTGTTTAAAATACAAATTCGAATTTCGGATACTGTTAATTCATGTCAGGGATTAATCGCCAAAAAATTCGCCAAGAAAGATAAGGTAGATTCAGTAAAAATGAATTCACACCAGTCGTAATTATTGAGCGCAAGTGCCATTTAAGGCTTCGTTTGATACTGTTTGTTGTTGTTACTTATGGCACTCACCATATTGGACAAGCGCCCCCGCTGTTACAGCAGCAAATTTAAGCCGAAAGGAGCGTCTCTTGTTTTTGAAGTAGCGCCAACTAGGGCAGAGAGTACGACTTAGAGAGTCATCACATTCGCTTGCACAACCCCTTTTTACAGGGGGCCACAGCCACACATCTCACAGATAGCACACAGAAGAACAACCATGACCGAACCGGGACTCCCAAAACACGAGGAAGACGCGCTACATCTGTGGCAGAAAGCCGGCCTTCTTTTGATGTAACACGTTTATTAGAAAATATACCAGAAAGTTTATAGAGATCATCCTTTTTACCTGTTTGAAAATTTTCTTTGAATTTCCTTATTAAATCTCGAGTTAGGATTATTACCAATGGCGAGGTTTTTATACCTGAGTGTCGGTCCCTTTATTCAATGAGCGTATGATATGCTATAATAGATTGTTAATGTATATTAATGTTATGGCTCTCATCAAGAACACGCTCTTTGTTAAAAAAGAGAGAGAAAGAAAGAGGAAGAACCGTAGGCGATGGCAAATATAAAAATGCAGTGTGCAGACTTCAGATCATCTATGACTCCCAATTATTGAATATCCAAATTAATTATTCCACCAAGTATTTTCCGATCCGTCGGAAAGCTCAAATACCGGAACAAAGTCGATTTAACTATCCATATTGTAGGTTAATGAAGTGCTAACGTGATGAATGAGGAAAAGACAAGATCATTATAATCATTACTGTTTATACCATTAAGTCCCATCACCTTTATTAATCACCCTTTCTTTAAATTCTTCCTCACACGCATGCGCTTAGCCCAAAACAGCAGTGACTTGACCTAACCTTTCCACGCCGAGTTATTAACTGTGACCATTCTGTTAATTCGCAAGCAAGCGCCCACCGGCTCGCGTGAAAAACGAACTGTCACGACTTTTGGCGCAGGCAGCAGAGCAAACAGAACAAAACGCAATAATTGATTCGCATCTGCATACCCGGAAGAGGACAGCCAACATTCCTGCATACCGAATGTACTACATTGTGTGGACGGGCTGTAATAAAATCGTGCGCGGGCCATTAAAAACACCCGCGCCCACACCTCCCGTGCAGCAGCAGATGGCGGAATCGCAGTTATCGCGATTTTCGATCTCATGCAAAATACCAAGGTCTCTCCTCTTCCGCCAGTGGTCAGTGAGAATTGATGGGGGTGAGTTTTGAATCGATATTTCTTTTGGGTAGCTGAGGTCCTTTGATGACATCTGAATGGAATCAGAATCAAATCTAGGACCCAAGGAGAGTATGGCTGAAATGTTTTGTAAAAGATTATTGTGAGATGAATATATTGGGTTGTTCGAAAAGTAATTTCGTTTTTTTTTTGGTGAAAATGAAAGACGATCCTCGTATAATGAATAATTATTTTATTAAAATATATATCTCCCATTCTGATCCAAAACCTTTTGCCATCTTTCTGGTAGAGGCATGATTCCACGCTCATAAAATTTTTGGTATTTGCAGGCAAAAAACTAATCCAAGGTGATTTTTGACGTCTTCATTTGAGACTAAGGTTTTACCGTCCAAAAAATTTTGCATTGACCGGAACAAATAATAATCTGAAGGAACCAGATCTGGATAATATGGTGGAGTGGATCATTTTTGTGACATTTGAGGAGCGAATCACAGACTTCAATGCGACAACACAAATTTCTCTCCGTGAGGACATGGAGAACTCAAATATCGAGCTTCGAGGTTAAACCCAGGCCTTTCAGGTGGTCATAAACAGTTGAATTCAATAAATTCAAACTCTCACCGATCTCAGTGTTGTTGTTCGCCGGTTTGCATCAACTATTACCTTTATCGTGTCTTTATCAGCTTCAACCGGCCATCCGGAACGTGGTGCATCTTCGACATCAAAATTGCCGGATCGAAATTTTGTAAACCAGTTCTGACACTGTCGTATTGTCAACGCATCTTCTCCATACACATCGGTTAATTTCTTTCTGGCTTGAACAGCATTTTTACCTTTCCTACAGGAAAAAAGTGAAATATGACGAAATTGCTGCTTATTGCTTTCCCTATTTAAAAGGGCATCTACCAAAAACTACTGCGCAAAATCAATTGAACGTTTTCACAAACAAGTATTGCTATATCACCTCTCAAAACATACAATGATTATACGTCTTAAGTGTGAAGTTGGAATAAAAAAATACAATTAAATCCTTTGTCGAGAAAAAACGAAATTACTTTTCGAACGACCCAATAAAAAAAAAAGATATGATGGCAAGAGGGTTTTAAATCAATATTGCCCTCGCCACTAAGCTCAGGCAATGCGCAGAAAGAAGGGGGGTGGGGAAAGAGAAGGAACTATTAAATAGTCATCCTTGCCCTACAAATTATTTTTATTATTATTTCCTAACTCGACCCTGCTTATTTATTGGACGTCAAACAGATACAAACCCTCCCCCCTGCAAAAAAAAGAAGATTAAAATGAAATCTGCTATGCATATTTCAATATCCTATAACAGCTAAAATATTAGTATTATAAGGATACGTTAAAAGCCTTCTACTTTGAGATTTCATGCTGAAGATTCTACCACCAGGTCACGGTGATCCGTATTTATTTGAGATATATCCTATTACAACCAGGAGATATATCTTATAACCACTATCCTTAAACAGCTAGGATATCAGAATATAATATTTATTGTTAGTATTATAAAGCTATATTAAAAGTGTATTTGTTTGGGATATATTCTGTAACAACTGAAATATAAGCATTATAAAGATTAAAATGAAATCTGCTATGCATATTTCAATGTATCGTGTCAGAACATCATTTCTTGAACGGCCAAGCACCACGTGCTCGTGCAAGTAAGATCATATTTTTATTCATTTTAATTTCTTCATTGAATGAGTCGCTTTAGTATTGCCAACGATCCAAAAAAAACTTTGTCTCGCATTGATTGTTTTAAAAAATATCACGTTTCCTATTTATTTCATTTCATATAATCACGTGCTCAAAATGACATTTTTCTAGGTTTTATTTACTGTAGCTATTTACTTATTTTTTTAAATCAGAGCTTTAGTAAATGCAATGACAACGCGTTATTAAAAGCTGATTTTTTGAGATTCTTGCGCGGGTAATAAATTTTTTATTTTTCGCTTACACATTTTTGTTGACGCCACAAACATCATTCCCAAAATAACATCGTGTTCTGACATGATAAAAAAATAAAAAGTGAAATTCTAACACAATTTTGCATATCATCCGCGCTCAAGGGGTAAAATATTTTTCTCTGAAACTTTCCAATTTTAGTATATAAACTGAGGAAACAAATCCATATACTAAGATTGGAAATTACATTAAAAAATTATACTAAGAATGAAAAAATGGTACTGATTTATGAAATTATACATACATGCAAACTAGAAAAAAAAAAACACCTGCAAAAGTGGTCTCCCCAAGTCTTTCTCGTATATTCTCTAATAAAGGTATCTCACTGAACGCTTTCCATGGCACTGGCGAACTGTAGTTACGAAATATTAACCTTTGACGAGAATATAGCATTTTAAATTCATCTAATCCTGGCGTCCTGGCACTCAGGTAGTGCGTCTTCCTCGTGATCTAACCGCCCTGGGTTCTATTCCCGGTTAGGGCATGGTTGTTCTTCTGTGTTCTGTACGTGAGGTGTGTGAATGTGCCTCCCTGTAAAAAGGGGTTGTGCAAGCGAATGTGTTTGTGTCATCCTCATATGAGCTAGAAGTCAGACTTCTGTCCTCGAGTGGTCAAGGGTCCATACTCTCAGAAGCTACTGCACTCCTCTCTCCGTTGTGAAGCGGATACATCAACATCAGTTAATCTTCTTGTAATTCTTGGCAATGAAATGTTGTCATACGGTTAATAGTATTTAAAAATCGAGTTTGTCTTAGAAGCAGATGAGATCCCACTGAAACCAAAATTCGACACAGAATTACAAATAAACTCCCAAAAGCGCATACTAAATTTTATGTATTTATCATTGTTTCTTTGAGTTATCGCGTTTACTTGTTTCTGAAAGCACAGACAGACAGTGATTTCCTTATCGAATTTAGCTGAACATTTGAAACATCTTGTAGTTTTAGTGTTATTAGCTGGACAGAATTCCTCTGAGCGTATATTGCTCAAAATTTGATTGAAATCTACAAACTTGGTATAAAGAATGTGTACCAAATTTCATTCGGGACCGTGGTGGCCCTAGTGGTACGTTTCGTCAGCAGTAAGGTTTCAGGTTCGAGACACGCTTCCACAGAAGATCC
>JAOUZG010009736.1:3709368-3732823 GCA_026289955.1 Argiope argentata
GGGCTTACGGCTCAGTTGTCGTCCTCGTTATCTGACAACGGTTCAAAATTACGAAGTCCGTCCCAAAATTGTCTTAGTATTGCTTTACGACAGGACGTTAATATAACCAAACCAAATTTCATTCGTCTAGTCCAAAGCGCTGTTGAGTTATTTTAGTCTCAAATAGATAGAGAGACAGATGGCCATTTTTCAAAAATTCGAGTTTTCTGACGGTTACCTACTATTTTTTCTCTTTATTACAACATGCAAGAAGGTACCATTGCTCTCTCTTACTTCGTACAGGTGTCTTGATATTGATTATAATAACTTCAAATTAAATTGTACAAAAAAAATTATGCATTTTTCCCCGTGTAGAAAGACAAGCATATGCATTTATCTGCTATTTATATATAAGCAATGAAGTTACCAGTTTCGAAATCACCGTGAATGGCCCTCCTAACACTTTTTTGCATAATCACTAATAAAAATGTTATTTCCCCCTCCCCCCAAATTAAAAAAATAGACATTAGACAAAGCAGTAATCCCACCAGTGCTCAGATTTTTATTTTCAGAGTCCCGGACACGATGTTTTCTGCATATAATGGTGAGGAAAATTGAATTTTATAAGGTGAGGCAGTTTGGAGAGGGTGGATACCAATTCAATTATGTCCTCGTCATCTGCGTGATGTTAATATAAATAACCTATGTACAAGTGCACTATTAGATTCAACAAATTTCTCTAATCACGCTTGGTTATCATTGATATAGATATTGACGCGACTTCAACTGAAGCTCTGTGGCAGAGTGGCTACCTCGGAAAACTGTGAATCGCCTGCGACTCGGGTTCGATTCCCAGCGGAGGAACTTTTGATTTTATTAATCACTATAATTTATTCTGGAAATTTCCAGAACAATCTTGATCTTTGTATGACGTGTTTTCCGGGACAGTACTTCCGGTTTTTCTTGGCTGTATAAACTGCTGTAACATATCTATCAAGGATTGTCTTCAAGCATTTTTATTAACACACAGCAAGCTGCTGTGTGTTAATAAAATTTTTAAATAAATTTAATATTATTTAAATAATTTAAATGTAATAATATTTAATAATATTTTTTATAAAATTTTTAAATAAAATTTAAAAATTTTTTTATTAACACACAGCAAGCTGCTGTGTGTTAATAAAAATCCTTTATTTCAAAATAGTCTGCATTTATACGTGGCAATATCATTTGAATACATTTAATAGCTTTTCACAGCTGATTAAATAACAATGCATAAAATTAAGTTAACAATTTACCGCCATTTTGCCACTGTAAATGTAAAATTTTCCGTTTTCAATTAATCGGGTTCAAATGTATATACACAGGGAAATTGATAAATTTCCCTTCAATGAATTTGGTCTAAAATTTGATTCGAAACTACAAATTAGATTGGAAGAGAACGTCCGAAGTTTCTTTATTCGATTGTCGACCGATTTTCAGATTATCGTGCACTTAAAAAGAATAAAAAATGGGACTAAAATTATATACTCCCAAATTTCAGGGTGTATTAAACCGTTTGATTCATAAAAATCTCGGCCTTGAATGGCGATACAACCAATTTTTTATTTGTATATCATATGTATGGAAAAATTTAAAAAAATTAAAAAAAGGAAGAAAGAAAAAGAATATAAAATGAAATCTACGATCTCAAATTTCAAGTAACCATGTGAAAATTTTTTTATTTTTAAGTCATTATTTGTATTAATTAATTTAAACCATTAATTAGTTAAACCGGTTTGAAATAATCATGAGACTTCTCTCTAGGTATCTCCTCTTTAGTATATATATATATATATATATATATATACTGATAATTTTTTTAAACTTTTATTTTCAAATTTTCTAGCTGACAAAGTAAGTTTCGGGTCTCGACCAATTTTGTGATTATATAACATTGATGTCATATTTCTTCTTCAACTTTTTAAAAACACATCTGTTGTGATGAAACATACGTAATAATAAATCAATGCTGGTAAAAGCAGGTAACACTTTTTAAAATGCATCGGCTTACAAAGAAGTATTTGTAATAATAATGCAGTACTGTTAAAAGAAGGTAAAAATATTTTTTGCCAGTAAATTTCGAAGACATCAAAACCTTCCAACAGAAACGATATCATGCTCTCATATGATTAAAAAAATCCCTTAAAGAAAATGCTTAAAGGGAGAATAAATAGTCAATTGGCTAATGAAAAAAAAAATCCTTCCCAGTGGAAACAGAAGTTCAAAATATATGAAGCCACAATACAGGATAATACAATATCTCCAATGCTTTGCTTTTTAAAAATATATTGTTACAAGCGGGCGATCATCGCGAAAGCTCACCGAAGGAGAGGGCGTTGGCGACTACTGTCGAAGAGCTGTCGTCAGCCGGGATGGTTTGGCGAAAGGAATAGTCTGGTATCCGCAGGATCGTTCACGAAGCTCCGCGTGTTTCCGAGCGCTCGGTCGCTCGATCACTCGGCTACATAAGGAACGGTTTGGCGCAATCTGACAATTAGTTCCTCTCGAAAGAGTTACGATCCGTTGCAGCGAGTGGATTACTTTTCTCGCTTGTTATTAGTGAGCGGTGTTTGCGTTTGCTGTTAACGTTGTGTTATTGAGCTTGCTGTGATTTACCGTTTGCTGTGCTACCCGATTTCTGTTTTGCAGTCTGTGTTTATTGTGCGTAAGGCTTGTAATTACGCTGTTTGTGACTTTTGAGTGCTGGATTGTTTTTATCTGAAGTTTTTCTTTCTCAAATCTTCCTGTAAATAGATGTAAATAAATCAAGTAAAGATCTCTCAAGTAAAGTCCATTCAATCCAAACCCCCAAGCCTAAAAACGTAACAATATAAAAAAATACCTTAAACATCGTCTATAATATCAAAGACGACAGAATGAAAATTTTTATACCTCTTCGATGATGACTATCACAAAAACAAAGTTCAAAAATAAGCTTCCACTGCCGATGCGCTTTCCTAATGCGTTAGTTGCATGTTATCAGTAAGAAGCAGCGAAGCAGAAAACGGCGTCTAATGAAGCATGAAGGCTGATAGGGAAGAAGATTCTCTTCTCTCTTCTTGTTTCTCTCTCGTCTATAGACATTCTCTCTTTAGTTTTTAAGTACAGCTTTCGCTATTAAAGTCTCTATTTCTTCACCTTTTCTGATTTATGGAGTGAAAAGCGGATTTTCGATAGATAAGAGCTGCTATCACTCTCTGCTTTACAGATTGATTTGTCGTGAGAAAAAGGGATTTTCCAAGAGCTTTTCAGAGGAGGTTTCGAAATGATTTCTCGAAAATATTTATTTTTGAGCTGCTTGAGGGTTCAATCTCTTACGGAGATAATCTTAAACCCGAAAATTTGATGTTATTATCTCAAGAATTTGAACTGCGAAATTGATATACTTATTTTTCTTTTAATATCAAAGTATTTTTCTCTCCTACGGGAAGGATATCACGAATATGTGGAAATCAAAGCCATAGGGGTATTAAATAGATTCCCTTTTCTTCTGAGGGTATAGTTATAATAGATTTGAAATCGAGATAACCCTATACGTCTTATTGGCGGGGTTGAGTTACGGAGGGTGACAGAGTTTAGGATTTTAACTTCAGTCGTCGTATTACCGCAATAATTATCATCCCTTTAAGCCCTGATATTTAGACAAGAAGACTAACTCTTTATTGGTTACTGATTAACATCATAATATTCTTTTGGTTGCTTTTACTTTCTTTTATACGTATTACAGAGAAAGTACAGTAATCGTCAAAAATTCTGAACTCCAGATTTTGAGGATTTAGTTTTTATATAACGTCCCGCAAAGTAACACTAGGCCTATTTGAAACGGACCTCGTAATTTTGAACCTCGTTCAGATGACGAGAATGACATTTGACTTGGTGATTAAATTAATTAAGACAAGCAATACCTTAAAAATAACAACGCTCTCACATGATAACGGGAAATTTGAGATAGCAAATTTTCTTTTTATGATGTCAGAGCATGAAGTTGCTTTTAAAATAAGGACCAACAAAAATCCGGATGCGATAAATAAAAATTTTATTATTTGCACGAGCATCTTAAAAAATCAGCTTTTAATAAAGTGCTGCCATCCCATTTACAAAAGCTCTGATTAAAAAAAATAGGTTAATGACTACAGCCAATAAAACCTAGAAAATGCTATTTTGAGCACATGATTATATGAAATGAAATAAATAGGAAATGTGATGAATTTTTAAACAATCAATGCGATACAAAGTTTTTTCGATCGTTTGCAACACTAAAGTGATTCATTCAATGGGAGAGTTTAAATGAATAAAAGTATAATTTAACTTGCACGAGCACGTGGTGCTTGGTCATTCAAGAAATTATGTTCTGATATGATATACTGAAATATGCACAGCAGATTTCATGTTAATCTTTTTTCTTCTTCTTTTTTGCAAATTTGCATTTCTAGTTTGTGAATGTAATAAATATTAATAGTTTTAACAAATTCCAACTTGATCATAAGATATCATATGATCAAGAAATTGACTGAAACGCACAAAATGAAATATTTAAATCGTAATCCACATTTAATTTTCTTTGAAACTTAATCGCCTCGAAAATCTAATTGTAAATCATAATTGGTAGCATGTATATATATAAAAAGATATGACTAATCAATTTAGTCAGGAATTTCCAAACGATTCAGAAGAAATTTTAGGAAGTAGTAATTCGAAAGTTGAAAACGATAAATGAAACCCGTTGATTAAATGCTTAAAATGTTTTCGTTTTCAACCGAAATGAAATTTAAAAAACAGCCTTTATTTGTTATTTCAGCCTTATTAAATCACAAGCGGAAATCAGATACAGAGTTCGTTTATTTTTTTACTTATTCTTCATAGTAAAAGCCGAGAATAATTCTTCATTGTCTCCCCAGAAGTCAGCATTATAAATAAAGTGGTGGCAACGGCACAAGGCAACAAACGATTTCTTGCCTTGCCGCGCAGAGAAAAAAACTGCCACCGTCAGACAAGACAATCGTTTGGTGGCGTGACCCGAAGTAATTATGCTTCTGCTTTACAGATGGGGTTGACCACGCCCGTTTGGAACTTTATTTGCAGAACAATCCCATAAAAACAAGAAGCGATGGAGGCGGGATCGCCTTTTGTTTCTGCTGGAATTGTGTCTGCGAAAGTTCAGCAGATTGGGCCATGGGAAGGACAAGTGCCGGTGAACCCATGGGAATTCGTAGCATTGCTCGGAATCACCCCATTGGAGGGGGCTCCAGATATTCGAAGAATGTCTTTAAAAATTCAGGTGAAGTTCGAGATACGGAAAGAGGACAGATAATTCAACGTTTTTATGATAATACTAGCCGCCTTTGGAGACCAGTCGGTTCGCCAGTATTAATGCTCGCGAAAATTTTCATATAATATTTTATGTAGCTGTGTCTCATAAGAGGTTTTTCACCAAAATATTTTTAAACCAAACAAATTTTGATAATCATATAATTCATTTATAGTATTTTCTCCAGATGTTCTGTTCATTGTACTACACATTTTTCTCTTTCTATCCGAGCTATGCTTGTCCCAGAGTTGATATTTTACTTAAATGGGGGAGGGAAAGGTCTAAAATTCTACGTTTTTATAGAATAATGAGATTCAAATTTTCATAAATGTAAACACACTAAACTAATAAAGACACAATTGGTTTTCAAGAGATGCGAAAGTTTGAAAACAGCTTGGAAATTGCCGCGCACAAAGGAAATAATAGTGACACATACACACCCTTCTTTTCTTTTTTTTTTCTCTCCTTTTTTCCTTCGCTACTTTTCTTTTTACAAACTTTGTTTCTCCTTGTTATTTTTTTTCTTCCCTGCCCAGACTTTATTTCGAGCAAGCATTGATTAAATATTCATACAGACTAATAATAAAAGAAAATTATTTTATTTCTTTTTTAAATATCCCGTTATCTATAAATCAAAACCAACTGACTTCGCGCATATCTTTCTAAACAAATGATAATTTATTACTTCCTGCTATCTTACTCGGTGTGGGGGAAGGAAATGAAGATTTTTGGCGGGAAAGTAAGAAAAGTGACGTTTTAACTATTTTCCTCGCAGTTTTTTCATTCTTTCTCTCCATAAGAACCATCCTCGTGTCTTAACGAAAATATTAAAATAAAAATTAGCCGAATCGGTCCAGCCGTTCTCTAGTTTTGCGGTTAGCAATGCATTTCGAGTTCCATTTTTATTAATATAGATATATTGGAATTTTAGAGATAATAGATATAAGAACTAAATTAAAGAGTTATGGAATTTTGTTACGTTGTTACATTGGGGGATGGGGTGAAACTGCAATTACCTGGAAATTATTATTAGATTCTTTATTTCAATAAAACCTAATTCCAGGTTGAGAGATGATTAAATCTGATCACCTTCTAGAAGCCTTAACAGCCGAAATATCACTTTGAATTTTTATTTATATTTAGAAAAACGGGATCCGATACCTGATTTTTGAACTGTCAATATTAGGCATACTTTTAATTAAAGAGAAAGAGGCTCTGAATACTATTTGTTATTTCTATTCGAGTGCTATAGTATAGTGCATAGTTTTATTGCTATACTCTATAGTACAGCCTTTGTACAGTATAGTGATGCTATAGTATAATGTATTACTTATGTCACTTACCTATGGACAAGCCCCTCCCCCCGCTGATACAGCAGCAGATTTAAGCCGAAAGGAGCGTCTCTTGTTTTTGAAGTAGCGCCGACTAGGGCCAAGAGTACGACTTAGCCACACACTCACCACACTTGCTTGTGAAGCCACTTTTTACAGGGGGGAGGCACAGCCACACATCTCACAGATAGCACACAGAAAAACAACCATGCCTGAACCAGAAATCCCAGAACACGAGGACGACGCGCTACCTCTGAGTCAGAGAGCCAGATAGTATAATGTAAACCAGCAGTAAATGAACTGCTGAAAAAATTACGAATCTAATTTTTTTATGTTTTTTTTGTTATAATAGTGTTATTTAATAAAAATATATTTAACACAATAGCAATTCAAAAGAGAAAAAATAACTTCATATTTTCGGGGACTGAATCTTAATCGAGTTTTGGGAAATATTTTTTAAAACGCTTTTAAACCTTTTTAGTGACTAAGTTGATTAAAGATTTTATCAATCATTGCACGGAAACTTTCTCTAAATTGACAACAATGAATCTGAAATCATAAAATTCAGAGTTTCATTGCTCAGGAAATTTTAAGTCACGAACGAAAGTGTAAATTTTTTTTGTTTGTTTAAAATGCAAGTAAGATTTCATAAATTAGATTTCATAAAATTTCATTCAAAATATTTTACTAAATATGACTTATAATATCAAGGGACCATAGAAAGGTATATATTCGTAATTTTTTTCATCAATGCATTCATTTCATTGACTCAGACAACATAAAATATAATTCTGAGTAACATATGGGACAATTTTTCCAAATGAAAGCCTTTATCTATCTCTAACGATTTCAAAATAAATATACATTTACAATTAAAGTCGGATTTTAACTTTCAATTTAATTTTTTGCTATGCCACCAGTAAATCTATTCTACTTAATAAAAATTGAAATTAATTCGTAGACAGTAATTTATGCAAAATATTTCGAAATGTATATTATATTTGCCTGCATAAGAACTCGAAGCAGGAGGAGGGAGTTATTTTTCCCACATTTTATACGCTTTTATGAACAGTAATACTCGCCATGACAAAATGAAATCACCTCTTTTAAAAAGGTTAAAAATACCCATGTCAAACTAATCGATTTATTCTTCACTGGTTCTGATTGTTCCTTTACTCCATTGCCAACTCTTTACATTCAGATGCAGGCAATCCTCGTATCACGTCCTTTCCCTCAATAATTCCTCAATTATCACTAGATAAACTTTTGTCTCCTTACACCAACAAGGGCGCAATTACAAACAGCCATTACCAAGTTGCCCATCAACATGGATTGCGAATTATAATTACAGACGCAAATATCCGCGCACAATGGTCCATTGTACCGTCATTGATATCGAATTAGGAAACAATGGCTTTTTCAGCCCGCTCGCCATTATCGTCAATACAATCACGATTTCAACAGGTTGCAGTGATCTAACGGCATTCCCTTGTACGGCCCTTGATTAATTAAGGGAGGAGGAACGTGCGCTGGGTAACTGAATAAGAGTTGGGTTTATGCTCAGTGGCTTTAAGGTATTAATGGATCGGAATGAAAAGTGTATTTGGCAGGCAGTGTTCCGACTTTGCTCAGGGTACCATGAACAACAGAAGGGTGGAAAGGGTTCGAGATTTGTTATTTATAGATGTGGTGATAGGAAATTTCTTTAATAACTTTATCACCAATTTCGAATCGTTAATAAAATACTTTTTATTCATCCTCTCCAGTTCAAGTCAATTTTTTTAAAACTTGTAGTGGAAATCTTTTGATGTTAATACAGTTTTTTTTTCAGTTCAGTTAAAATTATAATTCATTAATTTTTTATTAATTCATTAAAAACTAACTTTCTCGCCAAAAATCTTCATTTCCCCGTTGCCAAATAAGTAACGACTTCAGTTTGTTCCCCCCTCCCCCACACACCAATGAGGTTAGACTTAACAGGTTTTCGTCCGATTATTTTAAACAATTCTGTTTAATTTCATAATATTTGATGCTTTTAAATTTAAATATTCTTAATTATTCGATTTTTCCAATTCATTTTGAAGTCAAATTATACGGAATAAAGAAAATTAGGAATTTCTTATCTGTATTGCGTTAAACCAACTAGCGTAGAAAATTCACCTATTTTGTCTTGCCACAAATGACTTTGAATCCTCAATTGGCTTTGAAAATTCAATGCTAATATAATTTTTTGATCAATTATTTATAATAATTGCAAATGTTGGGCCGGGATAGCGTTGGTGGGACGTTGGATTCACATTCCTTGGGCTACGAGTTCGAGCCTGCTAGCCGAAGACTTTCCACGTGGTGAACGTTAAATCTGTCGTGCTTACAAAGTGTCGTGCTTTATGTGGAGAGTAATATAACTGGGGATACTGTGTCAGCGGTGATCGTTCTCTGTTTAATTATGATCTGTGGGTGAATGAATGAGATGCATGAAGGAAGTCCGCCCCGTAAAAATTTTTTGTGACATATGTGAGCTAGAAATTAGATTTCTGCCCTCGAGAACTCACGGGTCCATATCTTCAGAAGCTACTGCATCCCTCCTTCCGTTGTTAAGTGGAACACAAGAACAATAGTTGTAATTATTTAATAAAAAGTAATTAAATAAAATTTTCCCTAACTTCATAAATTTTTGCTAATAACCTAAGTAGGAATTGATTTTTTTAAAAAAAATTGGTTTTTCATGTTACTTTTTATAACTAACTATTACAGCTTTATTCTATCGGCTTTCATGCTTATAACATGATATAGCGCCATCTCGGACCCGATATCTGAATACATATGATTATTTTGTTTTCCGTTTTTTTTTCATGGCAAAACTGTGTACAAATTTAAGAAATATAAGTAAAGACAGATAAATTCTAAAATATATATCATAATATAGCAGATTGTTTCGTATAACATGTTAAACTAAGCCCAATTCTGATTTTTTTATTTGAATGACCATTTCATATGTATGATTAAAAAAACATTCATATATATTTAATATATGATTTGTATCTAAATATTTTCACTGAAAAAACAAACAATATTTTACAAAAAAAAAAAAAACTGTAAAGATACTGATATTAATTTAAGCATTGTTTGGCAATAAAATCCTTTCAGGCATGATATTTTTTTCACGTAAATATATTTCCTTTTTTTTGTAAATTATAATATAAAAATTTTTTATCTCATTTTTCAAATCTTTATCGTTATTTATCGTCTGCTTTTAACAAAGAACATAAATAGAAACCGACTTTTTTTTTCTTTTTGTGAAACTACTAATGTACCAGCTTTTACAAAAGTTTTTTAAAAATCCATTATTTTTCAAATTTCATTTTTAAATGCTAAAGTATAAGAAAGCTTGTTTTCGTTGGAGCAATTGATTTAACCTTATTGTTAATTAACAACAAAATATCCCTAATTTCTGTCTAATTGATTAAGAATAAATGTGTAACATACGTACGTACATACATAGCCACAATGATATTTATTTATATTAAAATTAGCTGTTTTTAGCATTTATTGTTTCGCCGGGACTAATGGTTAATAAAATTTAATAAATATTTTGCATATCTTGCTCTTAGTCACTATTCATTGTGCTATGCACTTCATTAATTTTCTGTATATATCTTTTTGTATCCAATTATATCACATGAAATAATAACAGCGTTTGAAAACAGGTTTATTTCATAAAATTTTCGCCGGATTGGATTCTGAGATGAAACCTTAAATACAATTGCTACCAAATTCTAAAAGTTGTATTAAAAAATGTCCCACAATGAAAAATTCACTGAACAAGAAAAAATAAGTCGAAAGTCTTAATTTCATTATTAACAATGGGAAACAAAAATGGCAGAATGAAACATTAGTAGCAATAATGAAAATGATTTTGCTGAATTTTATATGAATTATACGGCAAAAGATTGGTATAACGTAAAAGAAATTTTTTAAAAATTTGATGAAAAATAATTTTCGAGCTGTAATATTTTTAGAAATTATATCTCCAAAATCTCGTTTAGTTTTCTTAATTAATTAATATTCCAAAAAGACATGGCATTTCATCTATTAACTTGAATATCCAGTCTTCAGATATCACTGCATTCAAAACACTTTTGATAATAGCCCCCACTTTTTCCTGCTCTCATTTTTTTTCTAAACACACACGCCAAGGGAGCGGAAAAAGAGGAATTGGAAGGGGGGTGGAGTTCAGATACAAGACGCTCTCCCCGCATTTTTCATTTTTGTTTCTCCACAGGGATCATTAAGAAGTGTTCGACAGCTCTAAAAATTATGAGTTTGCCACCGCTAAAGCCGAAGGGGACATCGCGCAATTTTATCTAGGACACGTTCGAAGAGGGACGAAGGGTGATTTGTTATTCCCGAATCCGCCCCCTCAGAGCCCTGTCACAACGCCGGCCCTTTTAAGAATGCCGCCAACGGCGTCGCCAAGGTGAATATTTTTCATTACTGAACTAGTTCCAGTTGGCTGGGTTGACCGATCATTTTTTTTCCAAACATATTTTGCAGAAAACCACTCTAATTCTAAGAATTTCAGCCGCCTTTATTACGAAGAGGCTGATTTTCTACAAGGCAGTGTCTAAGATTGATAGGCTGAATTGGGGATGAGAATAAGTTGCTTAAAAAATTAATTTTTCTAATTGCCAAATTTTATCAATTGAAAATTTTATGCATTAAACTTTTATTTTAATACTATTCCGTTTAAACATAAATGAAGGCGGTCTGGTCTGGACAATTTGAAGTCGTAACAAATAAATAAAAACAAATATATTTTCAAAAACTATATAAAAAAAGATTAAATCATTGGCAGGTTAAATATATACTGAAATTCGAAATTAAATTGTGCCCATTAACAGAGTTTGTTGTTGTTGTTTCTTATGGCACTTTCCAGGGACAAACTCGCTGAGGTAGTCAGCGATTGAAGCCTAATCGTTGTCTCTTGTTTTGCAGTAGCGCTAACTACGGCCACAGGTACGACTTTTGCTACCCACTCATCACATTCGCTTGTTCGCTTTTTATAGAGGGGCACATTCACGAACCTTACAGAAAAACAAAACAAAAGAACAACCATGCCCAAACCGGGATTTGAACCCGGGACGTCCAGGTCACGGGGAAGCCGCGCTACCCCTATAGGGATGATCTACATCATATTCTACCCCTATGCCCGGACGCCGGCGTTAAAAAGAGGTGCCCATAATGTGCACCATCTAGGGTCACAAAATATTTAAGTGAACAAATTTATTACTCATTCATTTGTTGTTAAATAGAACTATTGCTAGGGATGATCTACATCATATTCTTTTGCAAACTTAGTTCCTTTAAAGCTAGCAAAAAAAAAGTGTAACGTTTATCTATTATTTTTTTAATGTTAAATGCCTTTACTTTTCCCCTGAACAATTTAGAATATGGGGGAGGTTAGTCGAGATGAGTTTTGGAGCTCAAAATACATTTTCACTCCTCCCTTCCAATTCATTGTTGTCGTTGTTGTTACTTATGGCACTTACCACGAACAAGCCCCGCTGATACATCAGCAGATTTTAAGCCGAAGATATATGTCTCTTGTTTCAAGTAGCGCCAACTAGGGTCAAGAGTACGATTTTAGCTACACACTCATCACATATTTGCTTGCACAGCCCCTTTTTACAGGGGGACACAGCCACACATCTCACAGATAGCACATAGAAGAGCAACCATGCCCGATCCGGGACTCCCAGAACTCGAGGAAGACACGCTACCTCTGTACCAAAAAACCAGCCTTAATTCATAAAATAGAGCATTTCAGTTATAATAATTTTATTTGAATACAATTTTTCGTCTAATTTTTAATGCGTTTTTAAATATAATTTTATATTTTTTACCACATTACTTTTCTTTGTTTCATATACTAAAGTTATTATCCTGCGATGTTTCACACAAAAAAGGAAAAGCATTCTTTATTATTATTATCATTATCAGTAATTTCATTTGCTGCAATTGATGTTTGATGCTTCCGGTTTCACAGGTTGATTATACAATAATATTAACTTAGTTCCCAAATAATTAAATTTGTAAAAAAATAATAATTCTATGTTTTATTAAATATTAAGATAATATCAACACGATGCCGAGTATTATTGGTCAAGTTCAAGTGTGTTTATCTACATATATTCAATTACTGTAACGTTTATAACATTGAGAATCTACTTAAATAGTATTGTGCACAAAATATGGTGTTGTTGTTACTTAGAGCTCTTTCCATGGACAAGCCCCCGCTGATACAGCAGCAGATTTAAGCCGAAAGGAGCGTCTCTTGTTTTTTTGAAGTAGCGCCAACAAGGGCCAAGAGTACGACTTTAGATACACACTCACCACATTTGCTCGCACAGCCCCTTTTTGCAGGGGGGCACAGTCACACATCTCACAGATAGCACACAGAAGAACAACCATGCCCGAACCGGGATAGATTCTGCCAGAACACGAGGAAGACGCGCTACCTCTGTGCCAGAAAGCCGACGTGCACAAAATATAGATGATATTTTGTCATGTTAAGGTATATGAATTAAATCATTACACACAATTACTAAAGCAGAAAATCGTAACTTAAAACAACTCATTAACATGTTGAATAAGTTAAAAATGTGCTGAAACATTAAATTAAAAAAAAATTATAAAAAGGGGTGTCTCATTATGTGCACTGCAAAAGGCCATCAAATTCGCCACTGACAAGAATGAAGCATTCTTCAAACATGCAAACATAGATTATGCTCTGAAAATCACAACTGTAAACAGTTCCGAACTAAGTTGAAACGTAACATTAAAAATCGCTTAAACAAACAGAATATCTACCTCAAGTAATACCCTATTCTATTTATGAGATATTCTCTTTTAACACGCGACTGGATCATCACTATTATTTCGGGAGAAAAAAATGAATATATTCGAGGACAATAAACTGTGATTTCAATTTTTTTTTCTTTTTCACTTTTAGTAATTATAGATATTATTAAATCACTCCTAGGATATTTCAAAATAGAGATCCTCCAAATAATCGACAGGAAATGCTACGGCTACTTTGCAGTTCTCATAAAAAAGTAATACGTGACAAATTTTTAGATAATTTTACAAATGTTAGACGGAGCATCGTACAAATGTACTCTCAAAATACACCAATTCTTTATTTGTTTTACATTAACAATTAATTTTATTTCATTAATTTTAATTTTTTTTAAAAAATGAAAAGATTTAAATAAAAGATTATCTATAAATATATTCTTAAAATGTATCAACATATATATAAATATATGGAGTGTGTATTAAAATTTAACACAGAACAAACAAATTTAACTTTTAATTTTTAAAGATTTAAAAATTTTGAAAAAAGTCAGTGTAATTATAAGTATATTTTTATAAATATATTCGCTTTATTTTTACTTACTTTTTTATTCAAATTGGCATTACAACACCAAATCTCTTTTAATACCGTTAAAAGGTTAATATTAAGATGACAAAAAATTCTGCATCATAAATATATACAAAAAAAAGCTCGTGGCATGAAAAAAAGGATGTAATTTTTCTGCCAGAGGAAAATTAAACCTAAAAAAGGCAATTTTCACGCACATATACACACTCACACATAACCCCCCCCCGCTAATAATAAATAAATAAATAAATAATAAGAAAGTTCTTTCCTCAAATCTTTTTATAAATGCTTCCCTGTAATGTTAAAGATACAATCAACCTAATGTGCATAGTTTCATTCGCCCTATTGAAACCAAAATGTGACACAGAACTACAATTCTATTCCCGAAATGTATTTAAATTATTGTCTCTTTAAGTTATATTCTTAACACGCTTGTAAAAGCAAATTTCCTTTCAAATTTGATGTATATCAATATTCTAGATGTTAAATCTGTGTACCAAATTTTATTCGTCTTGCTGTCTTTGTTTTGTTATTATTGTTTTAAATTATATCCGGACAATTGGATGGAAGACTTCATCTGAATAGTGTTTGCTCAAAAATTGCAAATTTTGTATCAAAACCGTATACCAAATTTCATCCATCAAGCTCAAAGTATAATTGAGTTATCTTTGTTAGAGACAGACAGAAGAACAGTTTCCAAAAATGTGTTTTCGGTATTCGGGGAGGTCTAAAAAGTGCAAATTCATCAATCCGACTTTCTTGCACCGAAAATGATGCAAATTCCTCAATCCGACTTTCTTGCACCGAAAATGATGCAAACTCATCAATCGGGCTTTCTTCCACCGAAAATGATGCAAATTCATCATTTTCGGCGTTTTTTAAAACTATTTCATTACTTTTTCTGTTCTACGTATACGAGAAAGCCCAAAAGCAAATGCAATAAAATAGGAAGGAAACGTAATTACTATACTTGACAAACTCACATTGTCTGAATATTAAAACCATATAATTTGCATTTTTTGACGGATTTGCTTTTATAAATTTATTAAATCTGTGTACTAAATTTTATTTATTTTCCCCAGTTTTATATTCTTTGTATTATTAACTTATATATAGAAAGAATTAAAATTTATTTCATTGCATTCAACTGTTTAATTTATTGTATTAAAACAGCATTTAAAACCAACCTTTTTCCAAATTGAAATTTTTTCGAAGTTTTCAATTTAAAAAAAAATGTACGGATTTGCAAATAGACAAAGTTTTCCTAGAAAGATTAAGAAGAAATCAATAATAACAGAACCCTGCCTTCGATTTTCTAGTTTCCTTTTGCAACATGGGTCAGTCTATGCAAAAAGTTATTACAAAGAGTATTGGCTTTGCATTTTGTCTACTTTCTGATTGGCCTGGTGGTTCTCGGCCGGAGGACTACATGTTCGAATCCCGATTCTACTCAGGATTTGTCGTATTTGGAGGTAGTGTGGAGCAGGTAAAATCTTAAGAAGTAGACCAAACTACTGTTCGTTTGTGTGGAGCGTCAATTGACATAGAAGAGTGATAGTTCTGATGTTGATTTTGCCATTTGACGGAGATTCAACATTATAAAGTCTGCCCCGAAATAGTCTAGTATTTTCTTCTAAGAAAAAGTGTTAACATTTTAAATCAATTCTTAAGTTAATAACATAATTAACACAGTTAAAAATATGTTTTAATCACTTACTATCTACGCAAATAAATACTTTATGTGATCGTTTTAGATCCAATGGCCGCCCTTCAGAGAGTTTTGAATAATTTTTTTTCTTCTTTCCTTTTGCATGTTGCATATTACAATACATGGAACATATACCAGCCTATGAATATTATCATGTTGAAAGTGAAAGTACTTAATTCAAAAAGCAAAACTAACTTGAGTTATCCTTTATTGGTTCTTTTAATGATTCACTGAAGTTGTCCTTTACATTCTGAAATAATAATAAATATCCCAAGCAGTGAGTGAAATCTATATGGAGTTGAGTCATAATTAGTCATATGAGTTTAGAAGTCAACAGACTAAATTTAAAACGGAACATTTGTTCTATATCTAGAAACCTGTTTCTTAAATGAAATAACAGTGTGTGTTTTTAATGCTGATATTTCAAGTCCACCTCCCTTTTTATCTTCTTATATACGTAGCATAAAGAAAATATAGTAATCGCCAAAAGGTTTTGTCGAATCTCCTCATTTGAGACCTTTTTGAGTTCGAAAAATTTATTTTTTAAAAATATCCAGATACTTACTTATTAGACCGTCCAACTTTATCGCCAAATTTATAGTCGTCGCCAATGAATTTCTAAGCCGCCAATTATGACAATCCGGCAATGGTGTAATCCGTTGATCTTCATCGCCAAATTTAAATCCGTCGCCAATGACTTGCTAAGTTGGTATACGCTCTTTACGCCCAATTTGTAGATTTCTGTCAAATTTTGAGCAAGGTCTTTCAGAGGAAGACCGTCTGTCTGGCTAAGACACACACACACACACAAAACCATAATAAATTTTGCTAGAATGAGCAAGAACATTTCATTCTTTCATTCTAAGTCAATATTAAAATGATGGAATCTACAATGGTAAATTTCAAGTTATCATGTGAGAACCATCATTTTTTAAGTCATTGTTTGTCTTAATTAATTTAATTCATTAAGTAGTTTGAAAAAGCAATACAGGTAAAAGCGGGCCAATCTTTCAAAAGTGCATCTGCTTTCAAAGAAACATACATAATTATAATACAATGCAGGTAAAAGCAGGTAAAAAATATATGTAATTAAAAGATATCGATGAATATTCCAATTTATGTTTTATTAATTGCCTACACAATTTTGAGCTTCAATCATTCGTTGCCTTCAATTAATCGAAAATCCCTAATGAAAAAAAAAAAAAACATGATAAAAAGAAGAGAATTCGATAAGATGCGGTACTCAAATTTAACATCTATAGAGTAGAAACCTGTCCCAATTTGAACCAAAATCAATAAAGGGTTGATAATTTTTCGAATACTATTAACCGTATGCCAGGGATGAACAGGGTCCGACTTATCCTAGTTGGGGTCCGGGGCAAAAACTTCTTTGGGGCCCTCCTTTGCTTTACTTCTTTAATAATGAAGAATATTCATTAAAGAAGGAAACGTAAAATAAAATTTTTATTCGATTTGGGGCTTCAACTTATGTGGGGGCCCGGGGTAACTGCCCCGTATGCCCCTGCCTTAGTCAAGCCCTGGGGATGTATTGTTAATAAAATCACCAAGGATGACACAATAGATGAGGTAAAAACGCTAAATTCATGTCAAATGTTAATATTTTTTAACTATGGCACATTGTTATCATACAAGGTGTTTTTTTGTCATGACCAGTTTAATAGAGGCTATGCGAGAAATTTCTGTGGAGACTACCGCCCCTGGTTTTTATAGAAATCTCAATTAAAAAGAACGTTTTTTTTTTTTTTTTTTGCACTTCGATCTGGAATTTTGACTTTTTTTTTCTTATCTTGCTGATTAGATACGAAGCCAAATCTAGTAACCCCCTATTAACTGCCGCCGAAGAAAAACTATGTGTCCCTACAACTAATAATAGTTCTCAGCAAACATATATCAAGTGGATGGCAGAACTGCTTTATAATCAAGCTACCAGGGGGAGCGCAACTCTTTACCACTGTCGTTTAGAATAATTATTTACTGCTCCAGAGAAAGGGGGTGGAACGGAGGATTCTCTTTTTTTTTTAAGTCGCCCGCAACCTGTGGATGCCAATAATGATTATCTGTGTTTCGAAAGATCATTTATAAATCGATTTATGTTCTTTTTTTTCCACTTCGATTTATTATTATTGGGTTTCCTTCGGTATTTTACTCCTCGTGGGTTTGGTTGGGAAATGATATGGTTTCGATTTTTATTTTTCCCCGGCGAACTGAAATTGTTTTCGTAAATAAGATATCGATGGATGGAATACGGTAGCGGGTTTTGACGAGTGGAATACTAATTAAGTGTCTATAAGCTGATCCACCGAGTGGGATGGACCATTTTTGCCGAATCAAAAGTAATTAAGAAATGCATTCGCATATTAAACAACGTTTTTTAAACATCGGAAAGCTAAATAAGGTTTTTGAATGAAAGATAAATGTTGTGAAAAATTGTTATGGTCAGTTTTTACTTTCTCATATACAGTGAGAAAGTAATGTAACCATCAAAAAATCTAGTCAATTTTATACCAAAAAAAAAAATCGAAAGTATAAGGTAGACAATATATATAAAACACCCCTCCAGGATAGCCATGTTAGTAAGGTGTTGGATTCGCATTTCTTGGGTTGCGAGGTCGAACCCCCAGACGAAGACTTTCCGTGTGTATGGTGACTGGCGCATCTTAAATCTGCCGTGGTCACAAAGTCTTACTTGTCAACAGTAATACCACGGGGAGTACTGGGTCAGAGGTGATCGTTCTCTGTTCCTGGTGTTTCAATTCGATTAAACTCATCATTTTTTAGAGTATGAATTAATATCACGCATTTTTTATGAATCCTTTGAACCCTTCAAGTTATTATTTTATTCCTTCATATTTTCATTCATATTGTACATTATGGTGTTCATTCATCCATTTTTTGTAGTAGTCCAAATCTTCTTCATTCTAATTTTATCATTTTTTGTTATGTTTTATGTCTGTGTTTTTTTTGTCTTTTGTATGTTTCTTTCGAACAGATTACTGTGTAATGTTTTTTTTTTTGGTTTTTAATAAAGTCTACTTTCTTCTATACCAAACTGGAAAGGGGCCATTTGAGCCCAAGAAATGAAGATGTGGTGTGGTGTTAAGTGCTAAATGTTCCAGTTATAAATTAGGGTCTGTGGATGAATAAATGAAACGCATGAATGAAGTCCACCTGATAAAAAAGGGTTGTGATGTGTATGATCTAGAAGTAAGACTTTTGCCCTTGGGTGCTCAGGAGCTTATACCCTTAGAAACTACTGCGTCCCTCCTGCCGTTGTAAAGTGGAATGCGAGAACAACAGCAGTTAATATTAAAAAGACTTAATCCATTTTTATGTTCCAAACCTCCAAGAGTCTGAAATTCATATTTTTAGAACTACAGCCACTCCAAAAAGTATTAGGAACTCAATTCAAGTTCACAGGAATTTATCAAAATTCTTATTTAAAATATATAATTGAAGCAAAATATAAGAAATGGCACTGAACTATGAAAATACTTAACATACAGTAACTGCGAATAAATAGAATTGACTTTTCTGGCAAATTCAAATCACTAACACACACGCACACAAAAATTGATAAAAGTAAATTGATAAAATAATGATAAAAGTATTATTCTGGTAAAAGAAATGAATTATTATGAAAAAAAGGAATCAATTCAGAAAACCTGTTCAAAAAAGTATTGGTACACTGTTCAATAAATTAAGAACAAATATGAACTTGATATTTTTTCTTGTTGGGTCACCCATGCACTTTATGACTTCTCATAGACAATTGTGCTTGGATTTGATTAATTTTGAGCAAAATGGACCGTTTATTTCAGCCCACTCACCAATTAAATGCTTTGTTTAAATATTGGGTTGCTTGATTTTTTTTAATGTAAAGCATTCCATATATGTCCAGTTAAATTAAAATCTGGATTTTGGACGGGGTCTTAATCGTGTAGAGAGTATGGTAGAGGAACGATAACCCGATAACCAAAAAATATCAACAGTATGTTTTGGATTTTTATTCCTAGTATAATTTAAAATGTTTTGAGATTCCCATGATATCAACGGTTTGCTGCAAATATTGCTCGCGCACGTCAAGAAAGACATATTTATCCATCGAGCACTCTATAAAGTCTAAGGTGTGCAGTTCTAAACTTACCAAACAATCTGAAACTAATTAGTTGTCACGACCCTATTTTACAAATAACTGGAAAAAAAAGTAACATAAAAAAACAGTTTATTAAAATCAATTCCTTCTTAGGTAATAAGAAAAAATTTTACTAAATAATTTTATTAAATTTTTTAAAATAATTTTACAAAGTTACTTTTTATTAAATAATTGCAATTAATATAAATATGAAAGAATCACAATATTAAGCGGCAAAATAAAAAACGAATTTCCCGGCAATTTTCCGTTCTCCTATCTATATATAATGTTCGAACTTACAGCCCAAGGTTTGCGTATCTAACGTCATTCCAACCAAACTATTCCGGCCTAGCAATTACATTTACTATAAATAATTGAACAAAAGATTATACTAGCGTTGAATTTTCTACGCCATTTGAGAATTTAAAGCTAACTGTGACAACGCAAAATGCGTTGTTTTTCTACACCAGTTGATTTAATGCAATACAGATTAGAAATTTTTAGTTTTTTTTATTCTGTATTATTTTAATTCGGAAGTACTTCAAAATTAATCGGAAAAATCAATCAATTAACATTGTTTGATTTTAAATGCATCAAACATTACGAAAATAATCGCTTAAAATAATCGGGTGAAAACATGTTAAGCCTAACCTCATTAGTGTATGGAAAAACAAAATGAATTCGTAACTTATTTGGCGGCGGGAAAATGAAGATTTATGGCAAGAAAGTTAGTTTTTAATTAATTGATAAAAAATTAATGAATGAATATTTGAAAAAATTGTATTAACCTCAAATGACATCCTATCCAAGCATAAAAAAATTACTTGAACTTTATTGGAGGAATAAAAAGGATTTTATGAACGATTGAAAATTGATCAAGATATATAAATATAAGGAGAGTGTGAGCTAATAGTAGGAATTGAAACTTTTTTTGATATGCCATGTTGTATTCAGAGCTGCAACTAACGTTTCATATCCATCAGATCCAAAAATATTATATATATTTTTTAATCTACAAAAAAAAAAAAAGAAGATGTTTTTCCAACATTTTGTTGGAGGTTTTATGTAAATTTTAGGTATTATCAGTCCGACTTATCGATTTCCTATGTTCATGCCTTCTCTGAGATACTCTACCATGACATTTATGTTTTCTTAAAACAGTTCTGACAGTTTCCAGATATGCAGATTTCCGGAACCTGCTTTTACATTTCAGAATCCAATTTACTGCGCCAATTCCTCAATTAATTCGAACTGGTCTCACAATCTACCTCTTTTTAAGTTCACGGAATGTCCTTGGACTCTCTGACCTTCGCTTGTTTTCAATTTTTTTTTCAAACGTGCTAATAATATTAAAAACTGTAACTTACTGAACTTCAAGAATTGTTCTACACAACGAACTGTTTTTCTATTTTTTTCTCTAACTTATTATCACATTTGGCCCATTTTTTTTCAGTATTTTCCCACCCGCTGTCTTTTTTTCTGATATTTTATGTCTAAAATTATAGTCTAATCTTAGATTCTGATAAAAAAGGGAAGCAATCTAAAATTTATATTGATGAGCTCTATATTTCTTGGAGGCTGAAATAGTTTTGCTGGTAGGGTGTTGGACTCGCAAACGCTGACAGAAAACTGTCAGCGGGCTAGTAAAGTGCCATAAGTAATAACAAAAAATATTTCTTAAATTTCTCGTTTTAGTGAGGCCGCGGTGGGCTGGTAGTAAAGCCCCAATTTCGAGACCCGTTCTCGAAGAACCGTCGTGTGACGGGGTCTGTTACACGTTAAATTCATCAAGACCAAACGTCCTCCCTGTGGTGTGGTGTGGAGAGGGGGGGGGAGTGCTTGCTCCTCAACTGACTACGGTTTAAAATTACGAGGCCCATTCCTAAATAGCCGTAGTGTTGCTTTACAATGGGACGTTAATATGTCTAAACTAGTCTCATTTCAAAGGTGTCTCAAATATTTATTTTAACTACCGTTTGCTTATAAATTAATTATACAAGAATGGATTAAATTATAATTCTCAAATTGAGGAAAATTTTCCCCACATTCAGTTATCCCCTCAACTGGTTTATTTTCCTTACTGTCTAATAAGATGACACCTTCTAATTTGGGAACATTTTCTTCTTTTGATTCAAATGGAAATCCAGGGAATACTTGGCTTATCTATGTATTCGAAGTCATTTTACTATTGAATTATAACTGTTATGAATGATTTATTTTTTGCTTATAACTATCAAATTGATGCACGTACAGCGTACGGGCAAACCGGTTAAGGGGTTAAATAAATTTTAAAGTATTTCCTGATTATTTTAAGTTTTTAAATTATTTTTTGATTATTTTTGTTTTAATGTTATTAAAATTTTTATAAATACATGTGTGATATTTTCTTTGGTTGATAGCATATCTGACTATTGCTTTATCTGTCTATCTGTAAACACGATAACTTAACACGATGCAAATAACTGCATATTTAGCTTCGATTTTTAGACTTCTTTCAACTCAGGAATGAACTGAACTAATTCATTAAAAGGATAGCTGTCTGTCGGTCTGGCCAAATACAAGAGGATACGATAATTAAAAAAAGAAAAGAGGCATATATATAAAATTTGGAACATACATTAAGTATTTAAATACAGATCCGTATCACATTCAGAACCAAGTCCACCTAGGGACTGATTGTCCGGCAGTGTATTTTTCATGCATGCAAACACGATAACGCATTTTGAGCCCAATGATTGCAATCAATGCATTATGTATGCTATCTTGCAATCGAAGTTCTGTGTCAAATTTTGATTTAGTTGGTTGGAAAAAGGGACGTAAAAACACATTTCCGAATTTTCTGATTTCAATTGACTACACAACCTTTAAATTCTTTTTCTCCGTATTCTTTAAGCAATGAAGATAATAGGTTCGAAATAAATCATTGTCTTTTTTTTATTGCAAATGATTTTTAAGCCAGAAAAAAAGACAAAACGGGCGAATTACCCCAATTAAACTTTTTTCACAA
Organism: Argiope argentata; assembly: GCA_026289955.1. Classification (NCBI taxonomy): domain Eukaryota; kingdom Metazoa; phylum Arthropoda; class Arachnida; order Araneae; family Araneidae; genus Argiope; species Argiope argentata. Next base: position 3,732,341 of record JAOUZG010009736.1, read on the forward strand.
AGAATTTATTGCAATAATTTTAAAAAACGAATATCCTGTTAGCACTCAAAATATTAACCGCTTATAAGAAATCACTCTCCACGGTTGTGCACCAGAATAATCGTATTTCGTAACTATTGTTTATCAATGCCACGTAATTAATACACAAATACTGATTGTCTTTACCGTTAATACGAAACACAAAACTTATATTGTGGACGACTGAGGACTCGTATAGTTCATGGTTTTGCCAAAGATTCAATATTTTATAATCATAAATGAAAATAATATTTTCACTAGAGGGTATGCGAGAAAGTTCCGGGGAGATTCATGAATAAAAATTATACCTTTTCCTTCAGACTTCCTTTAAAAGAGATTCGAACCTGAAACAACAATGATTCCCCTATCTTAATTTTATTCTTGGAACGGAGAGGAAGGGGAGATGTATTAAGTGACAACACACACACACACACACACACACACACACACACACACACACACACA
>JAOUZG010009736.1:3732833-3747897 GCA_026289955.1 Argiope argentata
ACACACACACACACACACACACACACACACACACACACACACACACACAAAATTGCTGATTCAGCTAACTAATTCCCACACTCCAGGTGAAGGGATAAAAATCGCCCAGCTAAGCACATTCCATTAAAAGATCCCTATGATTCCCGTGCGCGAGATGTACATGTGAATGACTTGCGTCGAAAATCCCTATTAAAATCTAAAAGTATATATTCAGAGGTATAAAATTTGAATCAGTTTTTTCTCATTCCGTTTTGTGCCGTGCTACAAGCGGACGCGCCTTGGCCGTGCTCTTGTATATAAATCGTAATCTCCTGGGGTGCAATAAAACGAACTTAAAAATTCAAAGTGTTTATCTACGACAACATTCTGTTTTCAACAAATAATAATGTTACACACACACGAAACTTAAATTTATCCATCTAATATTTTTTTTAAAAAAAATGGCAGTTAATGGGTTAATTTTATCTTCCTAAAGCTTCATAGTATTTATGAGCAAAATGCTGAAGAATTTTTAAAACATTTTAAAGAAGGGAGGAGTTTGAAAAATAACAAATGACCACTTACTTTTTCTTTCAATATTTATAATTGTCCCTTTTTTCCTCTTCACAGCTATAAAAGAGCTGTATAAATACAGAAAGAGGTTATAAGTGTCTTCGGCCTTTGTAAGATGCAGTGTTGCAGAAACAGTAAACATAAAACTTCAGTTACATAGATTAGAAATACCAAATTTTAAATAACAATCTTTTTTTTTCAGTTCATTTGCGTTTGGACTCCTTTGAAGCAAATAAAATTTGTGTCGTTTCGTTTAATTTGTATTCATGCAGATATAAAGAGAAAAATTAGCATTCCTACGATGATGGAGACATCACATCTGACAAAAAAATAATAAAACTTATGCTTTATACGAGTTTTATTTTTTTCTCGTATCTTTTGTAATAATTCTTTCCTTTTTATTATTTTTTTGTAACACAAGAAAAGGTTTTGAAATTAAAGTAATGTTTTCGTTTATTAGATAAAGATAAGCCTTGTCGTAAATTATGTTGGAAGATTTTAAATTCATTCGTCATTTTGATTCTTAAATTTGGCTTATCTTTTTTCAAATTAGAACTTTCCCTCACTATACAGAATAAATTTTATTTAAATTGTTATCAGGATCACTTTCTGAAAGAATTTAAATTTTATTCTTAGAATTCCGTCTGTAAATATCTGTTCTCAGAAATCTAAGACTTCAAATGAATCTTTTTTAATTGCTTCACACATTCTTGTCAAACTTACTTTTTTCCCCAGCTTATGTAGCTCAGCAAATCTTTTTAATTTCGCGTCCAAAATAAAAAAAGGTTATTTTTAGTTTTTAAATATTAGAAAGTTATTTTTACTCACGTAATTGATTCGTATTTTTCAGTTCCTTGGCTTTCAGTTTTGGAAAGAATCTGAAATTATTAGGTAATTAAATATTTTAAGTAATTTTTCTTGTTTATTCCTTTTAAACAATTCAAACTTAGTTTCATATATTTTATATGCTAAAATATGCATTATATTATCAGATACACGTTTGTTTGTTTTTTGTAACTTTTTCGTGATTATATTAGATTACAAAGTATTGCACGAGTCAAAAAAAAAAAAAGAGTTGCCTTAGAAACGTTTTAGAGCTATCATCCAAAGGGAGAAATAAAAATCTTTTTGAATATCCTGTGTTTGCCCATTTATTTTTGAATTCAAAACTTTAATTATAAAATAATTAGGTAGAAAAAATGTAGCATGTGCTCATTAAAACAAAAGTTTATACCAGTTTCAAATTTTATGATCTGAGAATAGGAAATCCGCGTGCAATTTTTGAACAATATTAGATTTACAAAAATGTTTACAACTCCTTACAAATTATTCAATATGTGGAAGAAAATTTATATTTCGAAGGAAAGGATATTTTTTCATTTATTTATATTGCTGACTAATTATAATATCATTTCCTTTTTTTGTTTTAAATTTAAGTTTATGAAGTTTGAGGTTAATTTTTCTGAAAAAGAATCGTAAATGGAAAAGATTTCCACTGTTTCTTGTTCCCAAGAATATTTTTGCAAACAATTTTTTCTTTATTTGGTATTTGTTCGCTATTTAGAACAAAAATTGTGTAAAATAGATTATATAATGTGAAAATAGCTAAAGCGGTTTTTTTTAAAAAAAAAATAATAATCTAACCAACAATTTTTTGCATAATGAGTATTGAGCATTCGCAGAATTCTTCAATTATTTTCATCAGTAACGACAACAACTGAATATTTTAATTATCAATTTTGAAACTGAAAGACAATTTGAAATTATAAACAATTATAAAAGGTATGGTAAAAGCAATGGTAAAAAGGAAAGGACATGAACATAATTGAAAAAGAAACGCCTTAAGTCTCATTTCGCATTATTAATTGTGCAATATAGTTATTTTGCATTCATTGAATCTCAATATCAACAGTAGTCGTGTTGGTCCGATGTCGAGTGTGACTCGACATTCAAGATTGTGCATCATTTTGACATTTTATTTATTTATTTTTCAAATTTAATCGTTAAAAACGCCTACATAATGGTTAAGAGATGTTGATTGATTTGTTTAAAGAAATTCGATTTAAAAGAATTATATATATTTATTTTTCATAGCAATTAACAAGTCTATGCATTAGGTGAATAATTTTGAATCTCATTACTTTTCGGACTGCAAAGGGTTAAAGGTTATCAGTATCTCCAGAGAATACTGTGGCGTCGTTGTTTTCAAATATGTTTACAATGTCTAGCGCACGAAGCACTATAACTTGGATACTGCTTGTATAAACCAATGATAATCACAAAGTGAAATTATTATAAACACATACAAAGTTTTAAACTTCATTTTGCATTGTATTCAAATTTTAGATTAATGTATTTAATAGTACATACGTAAAAGTTTTTTTATAGTAAAAAAATCCTTTATGGCCCTTTGTATACGTAATTATAACTCTTTATGTATGTTTGTAAATATTAAATTACACCCTTATATGCTTATGTGTATTAAATTTATATACTTAAGCGGGTTTTCTGTGCTATCCGTGAGAATATTAGAAGGTTATCAGTGTATCCAAGGAATACAAATTTTCATCTGACCGCGGCTCAAAATTATGAGGTCAGTCTCAAAATAGCCCTATTATTATTTTACAACGGGACGTTAATATAACTAAAATAAATTAAACTAAATCAAGCTGGTGTCCTGGCACTTAGGTAGTTCGTCTTCCTCGTGATCTGGGCGTCCCGGTTAGGGCATGGTTATTCAGTGTCCTATATTTGAGGTGTGTAAATGTAAAAAGGGACTGTGCAAGCGAATGTGTATAGCTAAGTCGTACTCTTGGCCCTAGTTGGCGCGACTTCAAAAGCAAGAAACGCTTATTCGGCTTAAAATCGCTGACGGACGTCAGCGCGCTTATCCATGACAAGTGCCATTAGTAACAACAACAACAAACTAAACAAATAGAATACACTGGCACTTTGTATCAAATATGTCACACAATGTCGAGCGTGAGAAGGGTTATAGCTTGGATATTGCCCGTAGCTCTAAGATAATCACGAAGAAAAATATTAACTGCAGAAATAAAACTTTAAGCTTCTTTTTGTATTGTATTCAAACTTTTTCTATCTATCACGGATTATTAGAAAGTTACGACCATTACTAATCAGGGCAATCATTTTTTAATTACCTGCATTTTTAAAGTTGATAAACTGCAAACTGCCAATCGTGATTTAAAAATCCTTCCTCTACGGATCCAATCAGAAAGGCAGCAAGTCAATCGGCAGATGGAACAGACAATATATCCGAGGACCCTCCTCGATGATCGGTTTTGTTTTTATTCTTTTTATTTTCTCCTTTCTCTTTTTTGCATACAAAAGTAGCCAGGCTGTTATTAACTCTTAATCCTCGGTCATATGCAGACAATGAGCACTTAATATCTCTTAGGGACTCGTTGTTATTCTGTTGCTGTCGAGGTTGCGGCAGAGGTTAAACACCTGCTCTTACGCGATATCACCAATCAACTCTCTACTGAAAATCAACCCATCGTTTTCTCATGCCATTTTGCAACAAAGGAGTGCTTGTGTATTTATTTATTTTTTGCTTACCATAATTTCCATCTGGTCAATTAAAACTTACATTTCCGCATATATACAATTTAACGGTTCCATACTGAAAAAAATTTAAATCTCTCCTAAATGCAAGGGAAAGTAAGGTTGTTAAGGGGGTCTATGCCATTTATTTCTTGAAGAAATTCTCTGTTTTGCCTATTTTGTTTTATTGTTATCATGGTTTATAATTATATGGTTTTGAATTATTTTAACTTTTATATTTAGTTTAATTAATTTTTGTTACAATTTAAGTTGTTTTAAATCCAAAACTTTTACTTTTTTACATCTAAAATGAGTCTGAATAAATATATTATTGAAATAATTTAAGAATTCTTTAATAAAAGGAAATGCAACTGACTTTATAAATTAACTCATTGTGTCTTATTATGATAAAAAAATTCTTATTCACAAGAAACCTTTAATGAACCATTAAGTTCAAAGATAAAAAAATTAGTTAATTTAATATGAATATTGGAATATGATATTGTATGAACGATCAAATAAAAATTACTATTTTTTTTAAACATCTAGGTTAAACAAAACTTTTAGGTAAAGGCACCTGGAAGTATTAAAAGATTGTAAAATGATAATATGTATTTCGAAATTTGTAACATCTTTTATCAAAGATGTTAGACAAATTTAGAAATACATAATAAAATGGATGGTCGAATTTTAAAATCTATGGTATATTGTATGCTCATTATATGTAATGAAGCAAGTGTGTTTAGAAATAACATTTAAAACCAGAAGCAAGCTATAAAGCTGAAGTTAATTCCGAAAAAAAAATGTTTGAAAAAATTCTTAAGGAAAGCATTTTGAATACAAGAATTCTTCAGTAAATAACAATTAAAGATTAAAAATTTGAAACGGAAAATTTTTTTCTTTCTTTATCCACACATTATATCAACTATTATCTAGTTTTAAATCTTGATTTTGTTAGTCGCTTATTTATTTAATTATTTGTTGCTTTTTAATTTACATTATATTTGTTCATTGTCAGATATATATTATAAATTCTTCCCACATAATATTAAATGTTAAAAGACATAGTAAAAGTTTTTATTAATTTTAAAAAATTATCTTATTTTTTTAATTTTAATTTAAAAAAATCTCTTTCTATCACCTCGTCGGGCTTCGTAATAGTTCTTCGCGCAGGGCCTGACTAAGGCAGGGGCATACGGGGCAGTTACCCAGGCCCCCACTTATGTGGGCCCTCCGAAATTAAATAGAAATTTTATTTTGCGTTTTTTTCTTTAATGAATGTTTTTCATTATTAAAGTATTGAAGTATAGGAGGCCCAAAAGAAGTTTTCCCCCTGGCCCCAACTTGGTTTAGTCGGGCCCTGTCTTCGCATTTGTAATAGATGGTCATTTGTAATTTAAGCCATTTGATTGTATTGTAAATAAAAATAAATTGTAATAAAAAATTGATTTGTAATTGAAGCCATTTATAAGTGAAATACCCCCCCCCCCCCAAAAAAAAAACCTTTAGAGCTTTTATCACTAAATTATTTTTAAAAATATATTATCTGTTTCAAATACAATTTATTTTATTCTAAGAATCGAATTTTTTTGTATTCTCACTTTCATTAATATGCGAACAATTCGACGTCAATGTGCATGACTACTTAGAAGTTGCGCCTTTTGCAATGTTTTAACTAAGTTTTTTTGAACACTTTTTTTTACGAAACCTTGTTGGTTCTTGAACGTTGATCTATACGAATTCTTGTTGATTCGAGCGTTATTCTATACTAAGTCTATAAGAAATGAATCATAATCAAAAATATTATTTAAAATAAACTGTACAGAAGGAATGACGTGAAGGTATGAAGACGTGTAAAAGATTTAATATCCCCTTCGAAGGACCAAATAACATCTTGCAGTTCTAATGTAACAAGCGAATCGAATCAAAATATATTTTGATTCGATTTTTTTAACCACTTCATCCAAAACAAACTCTACCCAATCAACGTTCTTCACTCAAAGGAGCAATTGATGTTTTAATACCCATATTAAAATTTATGCCGTGATTCACTCGATAAGAATTTGGCCATCCTTTTCAACCCTTCAATTGTTTCAGATCGGAATTATAATGTCCAGCGTAATTTGGGGACAGCCTTACTCGGAAAAGACCCCAGGCGGTGTGCGCGACAAAAACATCGACGATAATTCATAAGCGAAACGCAATATTTTACAGCTAGAGCCTTGATTTATAGGCAATCGAATCGATCCAATATGCAAATCGAACACCGCACCCCCTCATCAAAGTGTCCCCTAATTACTTCCGAAGAGATGGAGGAAAGGGGAAGGGGCAGAGGGGGGGATCCCAAAATGCGATAGCCACGATTTCGAACGAGGGCAGGTGTGTGGAGTGTGTGTTCGTCGAGATCTCGCAGGTTCATTAAACGCGTAAACTCCCAGATCACTGTCTTTTCGCAGCAACAAAAAGTCAAACAAAAGATAGAAAAAGAACTTCTACTTCTCCAACCTCGTAATTATAGCGTTCCTATTTTTGCGGTGGCTCGTCGGGCTTCGTAATAGTTCTTTGCGTTTTATCGCCAGATAAAACAACCTATTATACCTCTTTGCAGCGGTGTGCGTTGAGGGAGGGAGAGTCCGAACGAAAGAAAAAAAAAAGAATTAAAGAAAAAAAATGTATTAGAGACTGTTCCGTCAAAAGCGAAGTGACTCTGCTTGCCACAGACGATTAGTTTGAGGTCGTAAATCTAGAGAACGGAGGGTAGCGCCCCCCTGCGGCGTTAAGAGCTACCTACGCTTTCCCACGCGATCATTGCGCAGGTGAATCTCATTTGGCGACGGAATTTCGTCGCCGCGATCATTTGATCCGCGCCTCGTTTGCCGACAGAATGGGCAGCAGCAACGAAAGTGATATTGGATCTCCATTTTTACAACTTTTTTATGCGTCTCTACTAATAATGCTTTCCAAATGTTGATTGCGCATATATAACACTGACCGATAACGTAATAATAAATTTGTAAACGTATAGTATTTTATGAAATTTAATGTGAGAAAGGCCCTTAATATAATTTTCTTTTAAATTAATTCTAATCTTCTTCAATCGTACTGCTAAAAAATTTCGTGGAATAAAACTATTCAGAAATGCATTTCATAAATATGATGATTATTATATTTCATGCCTATACATGTCCCTTATAATAGTATTCAAAAGCAAGCAATGACATAAATGTTAATACTAAGAAAGCAGTTAATCTTAAAAGGACTTTTAAATGTTACTTTAAGGGGCGGTGCAAGCAAATGTGGTGAGTGTGTAGCTAAGTCGTGCTCTTGGCCCTAGTTGGTGCTACTTCAAAAACAAGAGACGCTCCATTTGGTTTAAATCTGCTACTGTATCAGCAGCGGGCTTGTCCATGTCAAGTGCCATAAGTAACAACAACAACAACAAATGTTGCTTAGAAACGTGATTGCAAATGGTTTAAACATTACAGAATATTAAAGGATGGGAATAATTAGTTTCGCTTTAACATTTAATCACTCGGGAAAAATTCTTTTATTATTTCTTTCAGTTTAAAAGAAAGTATAGACTAAAAAATATTACTGCTAAAATCTATTATTCTCAAGCTAACAAATTTTTCAGATTTTAAATATCCAGATGAGAACAATACTTTTAAGGGGATACAAAGTATGAATGTTGGAGAGTTATAAGCAAAATGTCGATTAAAGTGAGGGTTCAGAAAAAAGAATCGATTAAAAAACCTTTTTATAAATTTGAAATAGTTTCGTTTAGCTTTGTTTAGCTGAGATAACACTGAGACCTTGAGGTTACAAGATGATGCTTTTCTAAAAAGAATTTCGTAATATTGAAGAATATGACGAAAACAGTGCTCCAGCTCGCATCCCTCTCATCAATTCCTGTATCATATCATATTTACCATGTATGCACTGATATTTGGAGAATTCTGGTTTTGATTCTGCAACCCTTCGATCCCAAACCTTACAATCGGACTACTTTCGCCTTTTCAAAAGTATGAAGTAACAAAATCAAAGGAGTGGGAGATTAAAGGTGATTTCGAACTCTTATTCGTAATATCATGTTAATGTCTATTGTTGGTTTTGTCTACCTTCATTTTCCTTCTGAAATTTAATTTTTATTTTTTATGTAGAAATGATCAGGTGCACACAAAAGTTTATGTAATGACGTAATACGCTTGAGCATGTATCCAACTTTGAAAAGAATTGTTGAGAAATATACTTCAAAAAATGTTGGAACATTTATTAAAGTTGGAGAAAACAATGATAAGGGTAAAATGCTTTTTTAATATAAAAATGAAAGTTGTGTGCAATTTTATATTTCAAAATTATTAAGGGGAAACGAAAGGATTTGGTCAATTTTTAATTAAAAATCTAATGAAAAATATTGTAAAATATTTTTTGAATGAGCATGTTCTATATGCTAAATTTGGTAACTCTAGATTGAAATGTCTGGATGCGGCAACAAGTTATTGTTTAAGAATTCTTGCCACGAGAAGTCTTGAAGATTTCGAAATCATAAGTTTTTACTTACTTTCTGAGGAACAGAAATCCCGTTTTTAATTGATTAATTAATTTTTATTTAGAGATTTACTTTCGTGAATATTCAGTTATTTTTGAAAAGTTAGTTAAATAAATGAATTCTGGACCTTTGAGCACTTTTGAGGAAGATTATCCTAGTAACCGAATATAATAAGAGCACCATCCAAAATTAAAGTAAAATAGTTGTATTTCAAATGTCTCTATAAAAAATTAATACGTTAAATATTAACAGGTGATGTAAAAATGTAAAGAGGATTCGAACATTTAGAGAGGATTAGAACATTTAATTATTATTACATCCAAAATATCGTAGCCCAGTCGTATTTAGTAGGTCTATTTTTAATTGATATTAAAAATTTACTTTTATTTATATAGAGGCGATCAATATATTACAAATATTGCATTTGATTTTGTATCAAAATGTCTTAATATGACAGCAATACTAAAAATTGTTATAAAAATACTTTAAAAAATTGGTGAAAAATTTTGTTCCTGAACGGAAATGATGACTCTAGCGCATCACGAACTTTTAATTTTCTTTCAAAAATTTATAATAATGGAAAAAAGTGGATTTTGTAAGTAAAAAATACTCTTTCCTTAATATAACTTGTCATAATGCTCTTCATAAAAACTTTTCTTTCATACGAGTATTTTCTTTAAAAAAAATATTTTTCTATATAAATCCTTCCTCTTAACACAAAGAAAATTATTCTGCTTGAGAAGTGGTGACTTAAAATTAATTGCAATTGAAGAGGTTTTTAAGATTAGAGAAAAATTGTACAGAAAATAAAATTGTACCGCTGAGACTTTTTTTATTGTTGCCAATATGCTTATGCTATAATATAATTCAAAGTTGCAGAGTAACAACAGTAACATTTTGATTAATTTTTAATTTAAAACCTTATTTGAACTTTGAAAAGCCCTTCCTTAATAAGCAGCTATTATGAAAGAATTAATAACGAGCTAAATTTCAAGGCTATAAGATTCAATAATCTATAAGACTATAAGATTCAATAATCCTACGGATTTTTTCCTCTTGCTTCTCAATTTGTAACTTACTCTTCGGAGAAAGTACAACTCTTACTCTTCGGAGAAAGTACACCTATGTGCTCCTCATGCCACAGTGAATTGACAGTTAATCACATTTTGATTGAATGTCCAGCTCTTGACTCTCATCGACAACATTTTTTTTCATTCATCAAATGTTACTCTTTCAGAATTGCTGGGGGAAAATTACCATCCCAACATTTTTAAATTTTTAATTGCTGCACAGATTTTACCATTTATTTAACTTAAACGGTTTCCTTTTTTCAGATTTTTTTCTCAGACAAAAGTGTCGTGGTTTCATTTTTATCGGTATTTTAGCTACTTTACATGATCTTATGAATAAACATACTTGATTTTATAGGAAGTTTTCAAACATTAACTTTTTGTACTTTTACCATATGGATGGCGCAGTATGGCCAAGATTGGCTCTTGTGCCAAAAAAACCAAATTAACCAACCATCTCAATTTGTAAATGGTATGTCAGTCTATAAACTTTAACAATATGTTTGATAATGAGAAGTATAGAAAATAAGTTTTCAAACAATCGCTATATTTAATTACCTTTAAAATAAGAAAGAACTCATTAGTATTAACTGCACTAATTAGTAGTATGCAACATTTATTATATTCGCTTGTGCATTTATTTAACATAGAAGCCTAAAATAAAGGTTTAAGCAAAAGTTAGTAATATATACGAATTTATTATGCCAATTTATTTTTATTTATAGTATTGGTCACATCTGCATTTAATCGATTTATGTTTGAAAGTAATTTTATGCTACACTTCCAATAAAAACAAAAAATACTAAATGAATATCATATTCGTATTATTCTCCAATTTGAGATGCACATAAGTACGTCAATTGTTCTTTTTTTTTATCTTATCCATTAAATTTATAAAGATATAGATTTTAAATTAATAGATTTACAAATCAGCAAATGTATTAATTTACCCTTATAAATCATGTAAAGTATTTACAAAGATTGATTTCTGCGATATAATATCCAAATTATATCCGACATTCGAACTCAAAGAATAAAGATAGAAAGTTAACAAAAAAGTATATCTAAATAGTATTAAAAATTATACTCAAAAATAGTAAGAAGTTATTATTATTAAACCAACTTAAAACTGAATACCAGTATTTGCAAAGATCTTGTTCTTTAAAACCATCTAACCGCTTAACATCTGCACAATCTAAAACTATCTAACTTGACTTTGTTAGCTGCAAATGTGCATGAGAAAGAATATGAAAGAAAAAACAACTCGCTTTTGATATACAACATAAATTGCATAAAATAAAAATAAAAATAATTATTCAATATTATACCACTTAACGAGGCCTTTGGAAAACTTATCTTAAAATTGATTGTTAAATATAAATGAGAAAACAGAAAAATAAGCGTATTGTTAAGTTTCCATAAAACAATCTAAAATGAGGAATCATTGTTCTTTAAATATTGTTTGTAGAAAAGTATGGATATTAATTTTAACGTAGTAATGAATTGTCTTTTCTCTCTCATATATAAAAAATAAAAATTTATTTCTTAATAGTCACTTATGGCGATCAGCTGATACGTTGGCAATTTTATTCATTTTCCGTAAAACTATTTAGATATTTTCATGTCTATGATTCCTCCAAGTTGTCAGGCAAAAAAGCTGTGTTATATTAACTGTTTCACGTATGTTCTTATTCACTGACGGCATGAATTCTAAGACCAATCCCATGATATAATAAAGCTATCTAAAGTTTGAAAGAACGGCTCCTCTATCTCTACAATTTCGTTCTTTATTAACCTTGTTGACTACCCTTATTTTAAACAGAATCTTTCCTTTTTTTAACTTGCAACTATGGAAGAAAACCACGTGATTAACAAAGAAAATAGTTCGAATTTCAACAAGTTCAATAACAAGAAAATTAAGTGAATTTCAAAATATCAGTGTAATCTCTTTCCAGTAATTTAAAAATATATATATTTGGAAAAATTGCCAAAATTTTAAAATAAAATTTTAAAATTTTTTGCAACAGTATAAAATTGCTTTTAAAGCACTAAAATTTCATAAGTTTCCAAGAAAAACATCAAAATTTCGCTTAATTATTAATTAACTGAAATTATAATTAAAAACTTTTGAAATTCTTTCTGAGATGCATTGTCCCCCCCCCTTCAAGGTATATATGCGCAAAGCGTTTAGCTTGTAGAGAATGCGAATATATTATTAAAACTTTTCCATAAGATTTGCAAGTATTTTTTTTTTGCTTCGTTGCTATTTGTTTTTTATTCATCAGAATGATATGGTTTCAAAACAATAAACACATCAGAAATTAACAAGGGATTTTTCAAAAAAAAGTTTTAGTGTGTACAGAATAAACATAATTTCTATTTGAAACTGATGAGAGTGCTCTCTTGCAACAGAATTTTTGCCGAGGCCAGGAATATCACAGGTTTTCAGAATTTTACTTCTCTTGGAATAGAAGACTTGGACAGGACAATATCGAACATAAAAGAATTGCATCCATTCCCTGCCTTCCAACTTCAACACATTTTGTGCTTCTTTATGTGATAAAGAAAACTGAAATATGAAGTTTGCGTCTAGGACAACTGTTTTCAAGCAGATGGAAACCAAAATTTGCTACAGATCTACAATGCTGCTGATAATACCATATACCAAATTTTATTTATTTGTATCATGACGATTTTGCTGTTATTGCGTTCAAATATAAAAACTGATATATGGTTCACTTTTTGACGGATTTGTTCCAGAATTTGATTGGGGATTCACAAATTCTGATGTTAAAGATGCTTACCTAATTTCGTCCATCTAACGCCTTCCGTTTTTTTTTTATTGTTATCAAGTCAACATACGCATAAACGAGCAAACTTCCTTTATAATAATTTCATCTAAAATTTGATGGAAATCTTCAAATTTAATCAAGAAATCTGAATGCACTTTGTTTTTGAGTTGTTGTGTTTAAAGATTGAGTCATAATTCTAAATAAGTTTAGATCTAAAAAAAATCTCGTGGTCATTTTTTCTTTACCCATACATAATTTTTTCTTTGAATAATTACTACAATATTTCCTCTTCTAATACTCGAAGGTAAAAATATGTTATTAAAATACTTGGGGCTCATTTCGTATGAAATTCATTAGCTATATTCTCAGGCGATGATTATAATTGTGAGGCAATTCAATAATGCAAACAAAATTTATTTTCACAAATACTGAGTAACTAAGTATATATGTATAGTTTTTTTAAACTTACCCATTCTGAAATATTGAGTAACTCTTATCCATCTCTCTTTCACCAGTGATTATGATTATTGATAATTAATGGAAGCACTTTTATGCAAAATTTCAAACAAATGGGTTTGATAGAATAGATTAAAACTTCTTGCAAGATTGTTCCTAAACATGAAAGACTGTTCCTAAGCAAGAAAATCAATTTATTAAATAATATTAAAAAATAGTAATGCATGTAATTTTAAAAAAAGATAAAACTGACCTTTAGGAGAATAAATGACCATATAATTATTAAGTAAAACATTCGGAATAGATGAAAAGGTAAGAAGAGTAAATAAATATTCTCCTTTTCTTTTATTTCTATTCTACCTTTTAAAAGCAAGAAATCAATCCTTTTTAAAAGTTGGAGTGTGAAGAGTCATAAATCGGAATCTTATTTCTTCGCTTTTTTTTCTGAGTTATTTTTTTAAACTCAAATAAACTTTAGAATTTTCTAACATTGACTTTAAAATAGAAGTAAAAATTATTGTCCATAAAAAAATTAATAAACCATGCTGTTTAAACAAATAAGAAAACAGCACTTGAAGTTCAAAGCAATCACCGGACATTTTTCTCGCCAAATGTTCCGCTAAGCAGCCAACTATTGTGCGCCTATTGAGAGATCTGAATTGTTTTAACTCTTTCGGCCGCAAGCGCTCCTATGCACATCTTTTTGTTATTATTATTTCCCTCCCGATACTTTTTGTCTTTTATTTTGTTCCCGTTCTACGGTTCTGTCATCTGCTCTTGTGCGTGGGAAAGGTGTTGAATCTGATAACGAAAACTGCTCCAGGATAGTTCCATGTGATTTAGTTGGAATTTTATTTATATCTTCTTTTTTTTTTCTTGCTCCTTTCCCCCCTTTTCAATCGGATTACAGAGCGTATTTGATATAGATTTTGCTTCTTATTGCCTCGCTTTTTTTAAAGCGTATAACATGTATGAGTCTTTAGCAGCGGAAATGAGCTGTTCCCTGAACATATTCGATGCGAACGAGTGATGAAAATATTTGACAAGACGCATGACAAGGTCACTAGCTTATATTTACGCTGGTTTTAACTGGAGGATATTTTAATGGAATAAACATCCAAAGAGTAATTGTTACAGCTGAAATAAGATTAGAGGAGATAGGATCGGAAAAAGTTTCTTTTCAATTCGTAATGACATGTATGGAAATTTTGGATTTAGAAAATAATGGATCAGGTGGCTAGAGATTAAAGCATTGTGAGGTTTTTAGATGTGAGATTATTGCAAGGTCTATGTTAGTAAAATTTTTGCTTCATAATTTCTACTTTCTTTCTTCCTTTTTTTTTAAAATTAGTTTTTTTAGCTCGTTTAGTTTTTTCTTTCTAAAATTATGATAGCGAGCTAAAATTACAAAGAACGATTGCCTAAACAAAAATAACTCGATCTTATCAAAGATTTAGATTTATTTATTATCTTTTCTAAGTACATATTCATTACGATTGCTTTATATCAAATTGTAAATTTTGTAACAATATCTTAGCAAAGCTTTACTGAATCTAAATTGGGAAAAATAGGATTTATCATGAAAAGGGATAATAAAAGAGTGCATATCAAAATATTTTATTCGTATTTCGACAGCCACCTGAGTGGCACTATGGATAATATTTTTGAGGATTACAAAGTTATTCTAAGGAAAGTCGAATAACTGATGATGAGTATTTATAATTATGGTAGCAAATATTTTTGTTCAAATAAAATTAAGCTTTATTATGGGAAATTATTAAAAAAAAAAACTAATTTGGGATAAAGAAATAAAGTCAATACATATCTAAAAAAAATAAATAAATAAATTCCTAAAAAAATCAAATTCATTTTTTTTCTCGCTTCATAAGATGTAGCGTGAGATATGTTTAGATTTGCTAGTTTCAGGAGCAAGATTTTTTTATATCCGATTTTATTTCGTAAAGAGAGAGACCGATCGATATTTTATGGATAAAGCTTATCAATGTTCGGAACAAAAAGAATCAGTTTGGTATATTTCATTTTATATAAAATAACAAAATAAACTATTGTTACTTACAAAA
>JAOUZG010009736.1:3748297-3763333 GCA_026289955.1 Argiope argentata
ATACAAAGTCCATTCAATCCGATCCCGTTAAGCTAAAAACGTAACAATACATTGTTTAGTATTTTTGTCAGATTTTTTTAACTGATTTAAAATTTTTATGAAATATCTCCATTCACAACGCCTTTTAGAAAAGAAACTTTTTTTTTATGAAATTTTAGAAATAATTCTGTCATATCCACGTAATTGGAAAATAATTAAGACAATAATTATTAGATTCTTACGTTCACATATTTTTTATTGAAGCTTTAATGTCAAGATGAATGAACGCATTTGAGATCACCAATTTCAGAAATTCCGTTCACAACAACATCACATATGTATCAGGGTTGTTGGGCCAATTATTCGGAATATTCAATAGTTGACGTGAGTAAAATTAGACTAGAAAAATAAAGCATGCATCTTAAAGAACTTTTTAGTTGTCTCAAGTATTTCCATGGAATGAATACTAAAATTATTAATGACAGCAGCCAATTCCTTTAATACAGAAATGCTTATTTCAGGTTTTTTTTCTTTTTGTCATTTGTTATAAAGCGTAACCGACCAAGAATGTGAGTGCTGTAGAGCATAGCAATTTCATCTGTTTGTCTACCTCTGGGAGGTCAGCATTAATGCTGATCCTCAACAGGTTTTTTCACAAATAGCTGCAAAATTTAAAATCGGTATACTTGTGGGGGTAAAAAAAAGTATATCAGACTAATCTTTTTTAAACAAATTTATTGAATATATTGATTAAAAATTATAGGTTTTGATGATTTGTACGATGAACTTGGGGGGGGATTACATCATTTTGATAATTTTAAAAAAATGTTTGTGGTATAATATTAATTTATTCGGCAGGTAAAATTTATTTGCATTTCGACAATCTTTTAAATATAAATACAAAATTCTCTGCAATACGTATCTCCATTGTAATTTAATTGAAATTGTTTTTATGGTTTCATCAAATATTTAATAGCCTGTTTTTTCTGTCATTGTGGGAAAAAATTATTTTAAATCAGTATAATTTACATAAGGAATAATGAAGATAAATTACAGTATTCCCAAGGATAATACATAAAAAGAAGATAGATGTATTTTTTTACATTTTTACTAATATTTATAAAAATAGCTGCGTTAAGATGCGTATAAACAATAAATAGCAGATATAAACCATTAAAAATGTCACATCTTTATTGATAAACAAGATTTTTAACATTTGATGATTAGAAATACTTGACTGAAGAAATTGTGAACATTGAATTCGGCATGAAATTTAATTGAAATTAACCATTCAATCGGCAAATGGTTAAAAGTTGTAACAAACGAATTTTTTGGATGTACATACCAAGTAAACAAAAAGAATTTATATAGTATATTTATATATTCTTAGAAACTTATTTTAATTTAAATAATTATCGGAAATTTAATTTTATTGATATATTTTTATTTGTGCAGCTGAAATCTTACGTATGTAAAGCATTCGGAGTTGTAAATATGACATTAGAAATAGTAAAAACACATGTTGCTTCTAAATAACCACTCCAAATAAAAGGGTAATCTCGGCCAGTATTATTGATAAAAAAAGAGTATCATTATTATATATATTTAGATATCTATTGAGATAAAAGAAAACAATAATATATCACTGAAAAATAATATTTTTAAAAATTTTAAAATGGTATAAAAATGAATCACTAAGAATTTAATTAAGATTTTATAAAATCCTTTCTTAATAAGAACTTATCACCCAAAAAGTGATTACCTTTAAGATTTTAAAATTCTAGAAATCTATTTTGAAGAGAGTTTTTTTTTTATCATGTCAGAACATGATGTTATTTTGAGGATGAGGTCTTTGGCATCGACAAAAATTCGTAGGTGAAAAATAAAAATTTTATCTGTACAAGCATCTGAAAAAATAATAATCACCTTTTAATAACGGGTTGCCTTTGCATTTACAAAAGCTCTGATTAAAAAAATAAGTTAATGACTACAGCAAATAAAACCTAGAAAAATGTCATTTTGAGCACGTGATTACATGAAATGAAATAAATAGGAAAAGTGATATTTTTTAGACAAATTTTTATGGTCGTTCAATACTAAAGTGACTCATTCAATGAAATGATTAAAATGAATAAAAATATAATGTAACTCGCACGAGCACGTGGTGCTTGGCCGTTCAAGAAATGATGTTCTGACATGATACATTAAAATATGCATAGCACATTTTATTTTAATCTTTATTTATTATTATTCTTAATGGATGTTCTATGATGTTATTCACAAATAACCAACCTATAGAACGTATCTTAATTATAACCTAATGACATTTTTTCTAAAAAAAATATTTATTATCTATTTTAAATATAGAGAGGAGGAGTGTGTAGGGGGGGCGAGGGGGAGGAGTAGAGTAGAATATTTTCTCAGACTCGACAGTAGTAATCTGTTCATTCACCCGCCGGCTTTCGCATTCAACCGCATTGGGTTACGCAACGAAAACACAATTTGTTCTTCCCTTTGCCTGCTCAATAATAATAGGAAGTCTCTCGCATTTCTCCCTTTCACATCCAAATCACCGAATCTACCCCAAAAATCATATCAACACTGGAAAAGGGGGAGAAGTAGGTGGGGCAGAGTTTTCTTCGCGAAAACTCCGTTACAAAACCCCGCACCCACAAAAATCAAACAGCACCCCACTTTTTCCTCCTCACTCCTACATTTACGGCGCAATGGTTGCGTAAAAGTTGCATAACCACGCCGGAAACCCCCTCCCCTTCCTTCTCCTTCAAAAGCACTGTATGCCCCCCTCAACTTTTCAACAATATTTAAACTCCACGCTTTAAAAAAAAAAGCAGCACCCATCTACTTTTAGTAGGAACCCCCGTGAGAAAATTTCAAGACGTTTGATGTCTCCTCTTCCCCCTCCCACCTAAAAGAAATCGTTCGATCCCCCCCAGAGGATGGTTATGCGATTGATCAATATGTTTAGGGGGAGGGGGGTTGCCGGGGGGTTATATTCAGTGGATGTAAGTGCTTCGTGATCCCACGTACTTTGTGAATGAGAGCGAAAATATTATAAAGCTCTTCCGGTACAGTTGGAGTACGTTTACTATGGAGAGGTATTTTTGGGGTTGCTCGTGTAGCGTGATGGGAAATTGGCGCCAAGTAAGCTAATTAGAAAGGAAAGGATTTTTGTGCGTGTGAAGGGAGACGTGAAACCAGATCTTGGGAACGCCACTTTTTTGACGTGAGGTTGAACCGCCTTGACCAGCAGTGGATTCGAGAAAGAAAGGTGTATCATGTTGAAGCTGCCCACGGGAAATAATAGCTAAAGGAATTAGAGTTATAAGCATCTTGATGGGTGAGGGTCAGTTGGTGGACAATAGACATTTTAGATACTATTCATCCAAATATCCTCTTAAGAGCTCGATTTAGTTGGGCTTTAGAATATTATCTTTAATTTAGGATTTCCTACGATTTTCTTATACAGTTTCTTATAATTTAGCTTGAATATAAGCATATAGTTTCCTGTAGCTAAACGTAAAATATAGCCGGAAACTCCTAAAAAGCATTGTAGATATAGATAATTAAGCTGTAATTAAATTATTTTTATTAAAATTACAAATACGTGAATAATAAATTCATCAAAATATATTAACTATTAGCCGCCTTTGGAGACCAGTCGGTTCGCCAGTATTAATGCTCGCTAAAATTTTCATATATTTTATGTAGCTATCTCATAATAGGTTTTTCACCAAAATATTTTTAAACCAAACAAATTTTGATAATCATATAATTCATTTAGAGTATTATTTAGTATTATTTTCTTCAGATGTTCTGTTCATTGTACTACTCATCTTTCTCTTTCTCTCCGAGCAATGATTGTCCCGGAATTGATATTTTACTTAAACGGTGGAGAGAAAGGTCTAAAATTCTAAGTTTTTATAGAATAATGAGATTCAAATTTTCATAAATGTAAACACACTAAACAAATAAAGACACAATTGGTTTTCAAGAGATGCGAAAGTTTAAAAACAATTTGGAAAATGCTGCGCACAAAGGAAATAATGGTGATACAAACACACTCTTCTTTTCTTTCTTTTTTTTTTTCTTCCCTGCCCAGATTTTATTTTGAGCAGGCATAGATTAAATATTCATACCGACTAATAATGAAAGCAACTTTTTTCTTTCTTTTTTAAACATCCCTTTATTTGTGAATGAAAACCAACTGACTTCGCGTATTTCTTTCTAAACAAATCATAATTTATTACTTCCTGCTATCTAACTCGGTTGGTGTGGGGGAAGAAAATGATTTTTGGAGGGAAAGTAAGAAAAGTATCGTTTTAACTATTTTCCTAACAGTTTTTTCATTTTTTCTCTCCATCAGAACCATCCTCGTGTCTAAACGAAAATATTAAAAAAAAATAGTCGAATTTGTCAAACTGTTCTCTAGTTTTGCGCTTAGCAACGCATTTCGAGATCCATTTTTATTAATGTAGATTTTTTAAACATCATAAATTTTATTTTAAAAGTTTATATACTAATTAAATCTAAAATATTTTCTTAAAGCAAATTTTAAAGCAACAATATAAGCTGTTTTTCATAAAGAACCCCTGCTACATATTTTCAAGAACAATAATAAAATAATTTAAACATTGAAATTAGTTTGAAATCATTATATGCTTTAGAAGAACAGATTCAAGACGAGTAGAATTAGCAGCTCTTTTGATGTATTTGCAAAATCCACAAAGCATTTTTAGTTCAGCTGAGAAATCTACTATACTTTCTTTAGATTAAGAAACTGAAATTATTAAAAATGAAATTATTTTATCAGGAAAGATAATATCTAGAATATTTTAAAATTCTTATGTGGAAACCGATTATGATAAAGAGCAAATCGAAGAAACTACTCATCAAAGGAATGCTTTTTTTAAAAGAAATCAAGGAAATAGCAATTCATAAGTTTCTTGAAGACTCTAAAGAAAAACTTACAAATTTAAAGACACTGAAAGCTGAATTTTCATTATTTGACACAACGAACAAAAGAATAAAATAAATTAGTAAAATTCAGATCATTTACAGAAAATAGATTAACTTAAAGCTCACCTAAGGACGATGGATTAAGATTAATAATCGACTATTATTATAATCCGTAAAATTCATCACTATTTATAATCGATGTTAAACAAATATGATTAATCAGTTTTATTTTGAAATAAGCCAATTGTTGTTTTCTGCAATATTATAATAGAATAAGGTAAATCAGCGCAATAATAAGCAAAATGAAATCTTCGATCGTAAATTTCAAGTTATCGTGTGAGAAAATTATATTTCCTTAAATCATTATTTGTTTGATTTAACTTCCATTTTCAATTATCCTAGCTGGCCAACAAAGTTTTGGAGCTCGACCGATTTTAAGATGAAACAACAGCTATGATGTCATAGTTCTACGTCAACTTTTTAAAAAACGCTTCTGCTGTCAAAGAATGCTATATATATAATTCCGTTTTTTATTTCCTTATTTTTTTAATGAAAAAGTAAGAAAAAGAAAGAAAAAATAGAAAACGCATTCTTTCGTCAAAATGTATTATAATTTGCAAAATGTTCATTCGATATTTCTTTGGAAGATATGTAAGTTTCAGTACCTATTAATAAAAGGAATTTTTAAGTATCATTTTTTTAAAAAAAAATTACAATTACGTACCATTTGTGAATTTCATATATTATTTAAACTTACTAATATTTCTTAAACATTAGGTTTCAGACAATTTCCATATTCACGGCATATTTTTTCTTCCGACAAGCTGGAATTCTTTTAGTTATTATAAGTAAAAGAAATTCGAAGTTATAATAAATTTAAAAAGTGTAACAAAGCGGAGTGTTATACCCCGTCTAATTTTGTTCCATATACTTACGATTTAGCATATTTTATATATAATTTTGTCTAATGGTGAAGATAATCTAATATGCACTTCGAAATTATGCTCAAAATTTCGTAAGATGTATAATTTATTACATGAATAAATACTAATTGGTTTTATAAATATATTTAATAATATCTTTGTCATATACGCATAGACTATCAAACAAATGAGCAGAGTGTCTGTTTCTAAGTTTGTTCTAAATAGAACAATAAATAGACTTTCTAGAATGTAAAACGTGTCGTAGATAGAAAAAAGAACTGCAGATTGCATACTGAAATTCTTCTAGTCAATCTGGAGTATTTTTAAAAAATTATAATGTTCATATGTATATGAAAAGATAGAATAAATAAGAGTCAGAGTTTGACTGATTTGGTCTATAATTTGACAATATCTACCATTGTGGGGATTTCCTATCTTACTGCGTTTTCCAGTTAAAATATTCGCATGTACCCTTGTAAATAAATAGAAAATCTTCCTTTCAAAATATGAAATAGATCCTCAATTTCGGAGTCTCCTTTTTTTTCTTCTGTTTTTCTATTATCGAATTCACTAGCACAGAGACAAACGTGTACCCATAATTTTTATTTATTTATTGTATATTTTTGGGAGCTCTAAAACATCTCGCATATGAAGATGCGTCGAAATTTTAGGATTGAATTTTCTTAAGAAGGCTATAGTTTTTGTTTATGCTATTTGCATGTAATAAATTTAAAAAAATGTGCATGTAATTGTAATACATTGTAGATATTTTGATAGCACCGAAGTATTCTCCTGCAGTATTCTCTTTGCGGCTACCTGTTCTTTGAGATAATTTATAATCTGGAATAGATTTCTTTAATCTGTATTCAGAGGACAAAAAATATAAATAATGTTTTGATTAGCATATGAACAGGAAAGCATAATAATCCCTTTTGAGCGTGGAAACGCAATCTATATTTGTACATATTTTAATTATTGTGATGAATTGTAATTGAAAATACAATGTTTTGACCTTTTCCACATTATATAATAGGAAAATATATGTTTTTAAAAGTGATTTTGCAATAATTTTAGCATTTCATGTCTATAATTTCATACAGTATTAACAAACTTTAAAGAATTTAGAAAATTTTAAATTTTTACGTTTATGTAACTGAACAAGCCATAATGCGTAGGGTGTCTTCCCCGTTATCTAGGCATCCCGGGATCGAGTCCCGGTTCTGGTATGGTTGTTCTTCTGTGTTCTATCTGTGATGTGTGTGAATGCCCCTCCTTTAAAAAGGGGTTGGGCAAGCGAATGTGACGCATGACGTAGCTAAGTCGTACTCTTAGTCCTAGGTGGCGCTACTGAAAAAGAAGAGATGCTCAATCGGCTTAAAATCTCTGACGGCCGTCAGCGCGCTTGTCCATGGCAAGCGCCATTAGTAACAATAACAAGCCATAATGATAATTAATTTTTTTTATTACAATAGCTTTTATGGTATTACCATATACATAAGTTAATTCTTTTTTTAAATGTTTATCAAAGAATGTATATAAAACAATAATTCGTATTCACTTTTGATCAACTTATTGTAAAAGATAAAAATTTAGCCAATTTTTCTTTTACTGGAATAATACTTCTTTGCATCTATTTCTGATTTAACGAAATTGTACAGCAAATGTTAAAATTTCTTTTTTTAAGCAACAACAAGAGATATATGTTAATTTTAATTACCTTATTATTTGGTTTCAAGTCCTAATTAAATCAATATGAAATTGAGTGCACAATTTGCAATGTCAAAAAGTTATTTTTCTAATATTGAAATAGATAAAAAACGAATCAGGAATAAGTGATCACTAATATCTATTGATTTCAATACATTTCACTTTTTTTTCAAACTTAAACCGATTTATTAGAACAATGAATCGTTCATCTTTCGCAAATTTGAGATTTTTTACAAAAAACATGCGAACCAGAAAAATATAATTGACATCACTATACAACGAATTAAATCAGCGGAGCTCATTTTGCCCAGTTCCATCGCCAACATTTTCGCCAAGCAGAAAGCTTCCGATGCCAGGGCAGGAAAATCGTGCGGAACTTTCACTGGATTGCGTAAGCGTGGGATTTCCTCGGCGTACCTTTCCAGGTGTGGGATAGGGCGGGGTGCCGTGCATCTGCCCCATCTGCAGAAGAAAGCCCCATGGCGTGGGGTGCATCGGAAGGTGGTTGCGGAAAGAGGAAGTGGAGGGAAGCTAATTTAACGAAATCTGTTATATAGCGGTTTTCATTTTTTATGCGATCATCATTTTCATTCTTACTTTTCCCAACGGTGCGGCATTTTTTTATACCGTTCTGTACATTTCTCCGGTGGAATGGAAAGTTAGGTGTTTGCGACAACAGGAAAAGGCTAAAGGTGTAGATAGGAAGATTTTTTTTCTTTCTTAGAGCGTTTGCTTGTTCCATTTTGGGTGCTTTGACGTCTCCCAAATGAGAAGGTGGTTAGCGAACTTTCTTTTTCCTCTGGTGTGAAATAGAACAGGGAATGTGAATTTTTTCTCTCTTTCACTCCACCTTCGTGTTGGATTAGCGGAAAGGGGGGGCGAATGAAAGAGAAATTCGAATTAAAACTTCATTTATATTAGACAATTTTTTTTTTTTTAATATTGCAATATCGTTGTTGTTTGGAATAAAATTTTTATGTTTATATCATAATGATGTTTATTTATGTTTATTTAATGGTCACAAAAACGCTATTAAGACTTTGTTTATATTTTAATATTTATTAGCGAAGCTTTGATAATTCGTTATAGGTGAAAAAATAAGGATGTGTTTAAGATTAGCATTTAGAAGAATTCTAACGCCCCTTTAAAATAAATACAATTTAAATAATTAACCTTAAATGCAAAATATTATAGCTCGCAACATTTCTCAATCTCAACTAATAAAAATTATTGTCAAATTTTTTTAAAAATAAAATAGAATGGCTAAATAATTAAAGGTCACATAGAATGAAATCACTTTATCTAGGTACGAAGTACTATAAATATAATTATTTAGAAATCCCTATTCAATTATTCGTTTAATTTTGAAGAAAATTTATTAAAAACACAAATTACATTGAAGTATAACTAGTAGAAAGTAAAATTTAGAATTTAAAAATAATATTAAAAAAATTTCTTCTAAAAACATTTGTTTCGAAGGTATTATGCGAAATATGCAAGATTTCGCATAAATTTCAATTAACTGACTATTCAATTTTGTGTTTTGAAAAGTTGGTAATATTCTTTTTGTTGTATTAAATATATAAAGTATGTAAAATTTTGTTAAACTTAAAAAAAAAATGTGGAGATACGAGATTCTAATCATTCATTTATATATAGCCAAAATGATTTTTATTTAAGTTATTTGTTGCTTTTGAGGACCGATTGGTTCGTCGGATAAATAGAATATTTAATTTCAATTGTTTATGTACAATTTAATATCCCTATTTATGTATAATATACAGACGTTAAAGGTGTATTATTTTTATTTGTTTTACAAATGCTCTGTTCTTTGTACATATGCACTTTTTTAATGGAAACTAATTCCCTGAGCAAAAATGTACGGTTCATATTACTTCTAAATTTCGAGGTATTGTAAATCATTTTTTGATTGTTTTGAAAACTACACGGATATTAAACAAAATCCTTTTTCAGCAGTTTTCATCGACGGGAAATAATCATGCTAATTAATAATTGATGAAGCATTGAAAAAGATTTGAATTTCAGGACATTAATGCGATCGGTTGGTGCATATTAGGCAAAAGTATTTTCTAAAAATTGCCAAAATTCAGGAAAAATTTGTATTAATATTAAATTAGTATTGTTGATAAAATAATTGTTTGGGATTTAAGAGGAAAACACTTTTTTACTGTAACAGGGAATTAGGGACTTATGGTGGAAAAGCGTCAATATCTTACTTAATTTTAATTAATAAAAATTCTGATCAAAATTTTTAAAAAATAACTTTTAGATACAAAAATAAAACTTCCAAAATAAAAATTAGTTTAAGTAAATGTATTAAATTTGGTAGCTCCTGATCTAGTGGATTAGTCTACAGAAGCCAATCAGCACACACATACACTAAGATAAGACGCGCACACACATTAATCTTTATTATTTATAAAAAATATGATTAAACTATGAAAAATTTAGTTGTAATTTTAATGACGAATGAAAGAAATAAGTCTAGAAAGACAAACAACGACGGCATTCTCATAATCAGACTTTGATTCGATATTAAGAGGTTCGTTCGAAAATAGTCTTCGTGTTATTTCTATTTTCAAAAAATTATACAATTTCACATACCTTAATAGACTCAAGCAAAATTTAGCTCATATATTTCTTAAAAGGATTAATCGAACCATTAAAAAATAAGTGAGATGGGACTGAAAGGATTTTACGTTTTTCTGTCATATTTTCTGTATTAATCACTCTACAGATGTTATCTTTACGCCATATTAAAATTCAAAATATTTACAATATAGTTATATCAATTTTATCTTATATATTTTCTCTGATGATAAAATAAATGTTATTTGATAATATAAAATATATTTTATAAACATAACTTTTATTAAAATATAATTTATATGATGATAAAAGTTATATTTAAATCAAATTTTCAAATAAATTGAAACATAATTTTTATCAATTCCTTTTTTTACATAATTGTAAACTGTACGACTTATATGTATTTTACTTTTCCTCACATGCATTTATACTAAATAGAAACCGGCGAAGGCGTGATCAAATCCGAATCATGATCTATCAAACATTCTTCATATATATATATTGACCTTCTGATGGTGTGAGGATTGGATTTTCAAAAAGAAGCTAACGACTTAGGAGTAGCCCATATCATCTTATCATGGTTTAAAATAGTAAGATTGTCTCCATTCTTGAAGATCCTTACATATCTTCAAGATTAATATTAATATAATTAAAACTAAACTTATTGGAATATAGGTATCGCCCACGCTTTATTTTATGGACAAAAAATATAATATCATCTTGAGATTTACAAAAGGATTTCTGCGTCAGAAAAGTAAAAATCTTTTGACAGGTTAGTGAAAATCACTCATTAAAAATTCTCTCCTTTTTGTTATAAAAATATAACTTTCTTTTGGAGCATATGGATCGTATCAAAACTGTACTTTGGAAAGCAAAACATTTGCTTGTTTACACAAACTACGGTGCGGGAAAAAGTCAAACTGTACCAGCTGCTGCTGTCAAAGAAACGACTCTAAAACTGATGGAAAAGTCTTTGATCATTCCTACATCGCAAGAAGACTTTCACAAATAAATGAGCTGCTGGTATTTTTTTGAATTTTTCAACAGAATCGTGTTGAAGGCTATTTTTATAATGCATTTTAGATTTTTAAAAAAATGAGACTAGAATTTTAAAATGGCGAAATATTGAATCCGTTAAACTTGGAATTTAATAAACATGGAAAAGTTAATGAATAAGTGAGCTCATTAATGTTGTGATTAAATAAATCTTAAATTATTTTATCTTTTGCCAAAAGGAAATAATTAAGTGTATCACTATCCACTGAATACAATGCCTCATTTTATAGCTTCGAGGAAAAAATTTAACCACGTAATTTAATTGTTTCTTTTTTGCAAAATTCATTTGTAATTTCTAATAGTTTTATGAGTATTTTTTCAAAATAAAATCCAAGGACATCAAAATAATGCATCATATGAAATAGTACCTTATAAGAATCATCTGAATGCAAAGAATTAAAACAAAAGATTTGATTGATACAAAAAAAAAAGGATATTTTGGTAACAGTCTGTTGGTATTATATAAAAGATTGAAGGAGGGAGGAATTCAACTCCTCTGTCGTTCTCATAATCTGATCGTAGTTCAAGAGTATGAGGTACATTCCAAAATAGTCCATGCGCTGCTTTAAAATTGGTAGCTAATATTACTAAATCAAACCAAACTGTCAGATATATGCGCTTTATGTTTGGTTTTACTTTTAATTAATATTTGGAAAATATGCATTTTGATATTAATTAAAATATATGAAACAAATTTCGAAGTAGTTTCTTTAATTCAATAGATATGTTTGAATAAGTTATTATTTTTCATACCTCTTAATAATGTATGCAGTGCTTGATATTATATCCATTAGATTCAAGCTTAGAAATTTTTTCAGAAATCAAATAAACTTTTGACTGTTATTTTTTTTCATGGGAATGATTACTTTACGGTTAAAACATAATTAAGAAGCATTGTGTGGAGATTTACGATTACAATTTTTTTTCATACAGGTATTGTTTTTCTTAGTTTATGAGAAAAAACACCTCTAGAGCTATTTTAAAAATCAATAGAACAGTTTTCACTATAAAAAGTGGTTTTGCAAGAAATAAAAACCAACTTCGTTCAGGAAATTAAAATTACTGTTGAAATGAAACCTTCTCAAAATTAAAATTATTACCTTTTTAAGTTTTTCAAAAAGTTGAAAAAAAAAACATAAAGGCATTGCATAAATAATTTGGTTCCAATGTGAATTGTTGAATAAAAATATATTCAGAATTGATTAAATTTAAATTTGTAATCTGAATTCCTATATTTTTAATGAAGTGAATCGAAGTTTCTGTAGGCTGCTGTTAAAAAAGGAAATAACTCTAAAATTCTCATTCTGAGATATGCCCTCTTTCGAAACATTTTGTTGCAACAATTTTTTCAAAATTTATTTTTAGTAAGTAATTTTTTGTGCAACAGGCTGCAAGTAGCAAATACATTTTCTTCCCACAGGCTGCAATTTGTTCAATATCATGCCTCTTATTATGAGCATTTAAATATTATTTTTACTGATGATCATTAAGATAGTGGTTGAATCCTAACTGCTTAACTGTAACCATAGTAAGATTCAATTTTGTAAGAACCGTTCAATAAAGTAAGTTTCGTCTTTTCTGTCATTCCAAATACTAAATAGAGATATTTAATCTCCATATAATCGCATTTAAATACAAATATTGAAACATGCAGAGTCATTAAAGCATTTAACTGCAAGGTTTTTTGTAAAAATTGGTTTCAGCATCTCGAATATATAAAATATTTAGTTTAATGGTAACATTAGTCAAAATTGTAAAAATACATGCATAAATAAAATAATTGCAAATACTTTTTACTCAATCAAATTACATTAATAAATAGTTTTTTAGGGCTGTTTATTATCAATTTAATTTATCAAACGCAAAACAGAAAAAGAAAGGGTCTTATTGACCAAGTTATGCCAAGAAAGGGTCTTATTGACTTTATGATTTTATAAAGTTCTAGTACAAGATCCTGTAATTCAAATAAAAACAATAAATTACATTAAAAAAAGTCTCGAGGTACCAGGACTTCTAAAAGTTGTCTACTTTGTCAATTCTGTTTATGCCCATTTGTAAATCTTCACTTGTTTTGAAACATTCTAGAAACTGGTTTAGAAACTTTATAATTAGTTAGGCAGGGGTCGGGGCATGGAATTGGCAATTCATTCGATAAACACCCTTTGTATCTGGGAGACAATGTACATCGTCAAGGCAAAACTGCTTTAATGAATAGCGGCCTGATACAATGGGATTCGTTGCCAACACCAGGTCCCTCCAGGAAAGCACCTGAAGAAGTCTTTGACCTGCCGTTGCACCACCCCAAAAGTTACGTCGGAGAGAGTGCTAAATATAGTTTTATGTGCAGGGAGAGGCGCGTAAAAGAACAGTGGACATGCACACTAGCCGAATAATATAGCGGAAGCGCCGAATTTCTGACGGCACCGTTAGAGTCCCGCAGGAAAAGGTGTGGGAGACGGCTTGAAAAGAGGGGACAGAGATTTCTATGGAGTGGTTTGTGTTTTCACCGCTCCTGCACAGAGAGGTGGATGCTGTAACTGATTTTATTGCTCCTTTGTTCTTGGCTAGTATTTGCAGGGGGAGGGGTGGGGGCTACAGAAAAAAATAGTCGAAGAAAGTATACGTTTTTGAGAACGGAAAAAGAGTCATAAATCATTTTTTTTCCAATGTCTTCCACAAGGTACTTTAGAAACCGGTATGAACTAAGACGTCTTGCAAATATGATGCTGTCATGGCAGTTGGGAAAAAAAGTAAATTAACAAATCTATCTCTCTAAAGTCAGTTGCATTTTGAAATTGATTCTAAAAGATTTTAATAATACGATATTTAAAAAAGAAATAAAAGAAATGTGATTTGCTATCGGTATGTGAGCAATCCTATTTATTTCGTTATTGACATATCATGACTTCCTATAAGGGATATCAGGTAAAACATTTGCAACAATCCATTATATTCAATAACAAATTACTAATATAATAAATATAATAATTAAGGTATTACAACAAGTTTATGTATTTATAGTGAAGTAATTTCTGTTACCTTCTAACGATTCAATATATTTTAAAAATAAATTAAAGAATAACATTTAAAAATGAGGTTTAATCTTTAATATCAATTACAATTTTCAAATCATTAAATAATACTACCGTACTGTCTATATATATAAGTACCTGTACTATTTTATATTATTCATTTTCGTATTACTGTTCTTTCTGCTATTAAGTTCTCGTATTCACAGTTCAAGTGATGTATTATAATCATCAAAAAAGTCGAACTCTATATTCTGATAAATCTCC
This sequence comes from Argiope argentata, assembly GCA_026289955.1. Taxonomy (NCBI): domain Eukaryota; kingdom Metazoa; phylum Arthropoda; class Arachnida; order Araneae; family Araneidae; genus Argiope; species Argiope argentata. Next base: position 3,762,846 of record JAOUZG010009736.1, read on the forward strand.
TCGTTTCAAACCTGCTTCAGTTAAAACAAAAACAAAAAAACGGAATTCTGTCTGTCTGTCTGTGAATCTTATAACTTGAAACTATTTTCAGTTAGTTAGCTGAAATTGGATACATAGATTTATGACGAAATTTATAAAATCCTATAAATTCATTCCTATGAAGTTTAGTTTTTTGGCTGTTCATGTGGTTGTATGGCCAGAGCGGACAGTGGCTACAGCGAACACGTGAGGGGAGCTGGGTGGACAGAACGGACAATCTTGCACCTATTGTGTTGTTTTCCTAATCAGTCATATGTCATCTATTGTGTAGTTTTGAGCTTTGCACTTGTTGCATAGATAAGCCGATACTTTTGAGAGAAATGGTCTTTACCATTTTCTTAGTAGATGTCTGATCTTTATGAAATGTGTATGTCGTTTTATATCGCCGAAAAAATCTGTTATGGAACCTTCAGCCACTTTAACAGATTTACTCTCTCTCTCTCTCTCCA
>JAOUZG010009736.1:3769736-3809045 GCA_026289955.1 Argiope argentata
CTACTCACAGCTCACATTCGCTTGCACAGTCCTTTTTTAAAGGGGGGAGGCACATTCAAGCATCTCAAAAATAGAACAGATGAAGAACTACCATGCCCGAACCCAGGGCGGCCAGATCACGGTGAAGACGCGCTACCCCTTTGCCAAGACATCGGCAACTTGCCATGGAAAAGTCCACTGACGCAGTCACCGATTTTAAGCCGAGAGTGGGCCTCTTATATTTAAGTAGTGCCAACTAGGGTAAAGAGAACGTTTTAGCTTCTCCCGTAGAACATTTATCAAACAAGGAAAAAATATAAAGTAAGGTAGATAAAATTAGAAATGATTGATTTTTTTATCATGACATTTAAGAATGTTTTTTATTCTCAATGTTATTTTCCTAATTTAACTCGAATAAAATTTAAAAAATAACAATTTTTTTACCACGATGCTTAGAAATTTAATCTTACATTTTTTAAATGCTATTTATTCCTAATGTGGCTTATTCTCGATGTCATTTTCCTAATATTACTAATAGAATGCTTTTTAAACATGAACATTTATATTTCATATAGATTACTCAAATGGATAAAACGTATACTCTTAAAGCAACATTTTTTTTATAAATTTTCAAAAATTTATCAAAAAAAATATATTGATTTTTTTCAAGAATTGAATTTGCATTCTTCACTTGAGTTACTTTTTATAAAACAAATTACAATTAATATAAATATGTATATACATATGACAAAATCCCAATATTAAGTGGCAAAATAGAAACCGAATTTCTTTGCAATTTTCCTTTCTCCATCTTTACCCGTTGCTCAATCTTAAAGTGAAATAAGAGAAGTGGCGAACAATTGATGGCAAATATTTTGAAGAGAGAAATCGGAATTGAACCTAAAGCTTAAAATTTCTACAATTTTATTTTTTGGGAAAAAATCCTTCATTCTAACCATTTCGCCACAACTGCTAATTCATTCTCCAAAATCATTTGGATAAAACGAATATAGAAACGAATTATAGAAAAAAATTGATTAAAAAAATTATTGATTTTCGCAAGAATTGAACTTGCATTCTTCGCCTTCACGTGAAAAATACAGAAATCATTGCATTTTACTGACTGCCTGTTCATTTCAATATTAATTACAAACTGCTAAAACTCTATTTAAAATGCTAAAAAATTAAATTAAATTAATGAAGTAATATTTGAAAAAACTGTATTAAAACCGAGTGTCATCCCCTACAAGTTTTAAAAAATGTATTTAAACTGGAGTGGATGAATAAAAAGTATTTTAGTAGCGATTGAAAATTTGAACAAGAATTATAAATACATAGAAGGCAGAATGTGAATTAATAATATGATTTGAAAGAAAAAAAAATAAACAAATTAATTCTTACCGTTGTTAATTACAACTATTTGAGATGTTAGGTTGCAACTTATTTTCAATCTATTAGAAAAATGCCAAAATTTTGTTTCCATTTCCATGTGGGAGAATTGCTACTCGAATTTAAAACCCCTTTTTTAAAGTAAAACAAATACATGCAATAAGAAAAAAAAACAAAATATTAAAATTGTTTGTGCTTTGTTGTTTCCAATTCAAATATTTTAAATCCAACTTTTTTTCCCAGGCAATCACATGGGAAATTTGCGAGATTTTTTTTTTTACAAAATCAAACGTTTGTTTTGTGCCTCCTTTGTAGGGACTCAAACACCAATATTTAAGAATCCATGCTCTATATTATCCAACTATAAATAATATATAGAAAACGAAAGTCAAGTTTCTAATAAATAAAAAAACTTACACAAGTGGAAATGAATTATGGAGTACAAATATCTTTTCCCGAAATCTCACCGGTAAAACCTTCCATGTCGATATTTAGTCACCATCCTAACGAGCAGCGAGCGTCATTTTTTAAAATCATGAATGCATTCTTCGAGTGTTATTTTTAATCTTTTAACTCCCCCGATGTCTTATTGTTGGAACACTCTTTCACCCCGCGTCTGGTCATCTATTTATTATGACAGAATCACTAAATCAATTGAAATCGACTCATCTTTCAAGTCTGATTTATCGGCCACTTGAGGTTCTTGTTACATCAGACCTCCATCAAAATCTGCTTGTCCCTCGGCTCGATAAAGAAACCGACATCGCGTTCATCGCAAGATATATGACGGCGAACTGACACATGCTGTATAACAGACAGAAAGATATTCCTCTTTTTGGAACGCACGGGAGAAGGCATCCATCTTGTGTGTGATTATCGAATAGGATATTTGAATTGAAATTTAAAGGCATGCATTTGAACAAAACGGGAGTGCCTATTTAAAAAAAAATCAAGAAATAGTGCAGTAGTCAAACTTTTTTTGAAAATATTTTTTATATCCATTAAAAAGTTAATTTAAAATTCTATAACATTAAAATACGAAAAGTGTTTTTTTAATGTAATGATGAAATTTGACTAGATATACGCTGCATTTTGTTATAAATACCTTTTCTTTAGCTTCTTCCAGAGGTTTAAAAAGATTCCTTCAGAGCTTGTTTTTAGCTTCCTCCAAAGGAAATTAATCATTTTGCCAGTAATTCAGTTATGACATTAAATATTTATTTCCATATTCATTCAAATTAAAACAAGAATGTTTTTAAATCTGTAAATATAAAAAGATAAATGTAAATAAATTTTGAAAATACAGAATTGTATAGTTCGAAATATGAAAATTAAATGATACATGCCATTTTATTATATTATTTCTAAAACTGAAAAAAATATTTAATGGATTCAAAACATATTACTTTTAAAATGCATATATATTTTTTTTAATTCCGAGAAAATATTGCTTTTAATATTGTCAAAACACATACACATACAAACACATAAATTAATTATATAAATGTAATAATTTAATTTTTTTCACTTGCTTGTAAGGATTCTCTTTTTTATTAAAAAAACCTGATCACCACGTTTATCAACTATTGGATATAATTATTTAAATCCAGTTTACAGATTCATAAATAATATCTTTATTTCTATTTAATAATTACATAAAATCTCAAAAAAGAAAGGTTATACCAAATGAACTTATCATTTTTGAACTAAGACATTACATAGTTAATATTAACCTTTTATTTTCCGAGTTAGATTTTGTTTGTGCTTTATTACACAAAATCTTATCTTGGCTCCCTTTAAGATCTTTTATTAAGATCTACTTCTTTTTGGCTATCTCCAAACAGTATAGCTGCTACTATACTACTTACTACGAGTATAATATTTAAATATACTTACATAACGCCATTCTGTGCCCCCGGTGCCTATAACAAAGTTATCTAACCATTTGGAAGAGCACAAGATGGGAGAAATATAAAGAAAAAAGGTAAAAAAATTTAAAAGGGGAAAAAAGACGATACAGCATACAGGGATTTCCAGAGATAATGCCATCGGTATCAAATCTTAAACGAATCTGTACAATTTTTTCTGAAGTTATAACTGGATAGAGGGGACAAGAATACTGAAACAAAGGGTGATTATGGGTTGAACTTACAGGGGAATTAGATTACCAACTGAAAAGGGGTGAAATTAACAAATTAAATTGTGGAGATATGTATGACAAATAAACAATCACTATAGAGTCAGAAATGCGTAGCGTCCATCTGGGTCCTGGGGTCTTGATTTCCATCATCAGATCTGCACTTTGGAGGGACTTTTTAAGTTATAATTTTGGTTGATTTTCACAAGGGGAATTCTGGTCTGGTATTTAAATACACTAGGTAATATATATATATTAGGTACAATAATATTTAAATATATTTCTGATAAAATCGGAAGACTGGGTAGCTTAAGAAATCGAAGTGTCTAACTATGTCAAAATGACGCAGTCATGATGAAGCGGAACAATTAAGTAAGGTATGGCAGGATACTAAAAAGTTTGGCTAATGTTTAGATATGATTATAACAATCAATATTTTTTTAAAAAATTAACACGATGAACTTTTAGATTCAGTGAAGGAAACATTAACACCTAAATCTATATACTACAACATTTTCAAGTCACAGTATAAAAATTAACCAGAGAGAGAGAGAGAGAAAGAGAGAGAATAAATATACCAACAAGACACTGATATTATTTAAATTATTTATTCATTGTGATTGTGATTAGATCCTTTGAAAGTATTCTGATGTATTCTGATGATGATTAGGTTTGTGCCGAGAGTGTCGTTAGACCGGTACAAAGCTCATCATTAAAATAAAAAAAAAGAATTTAAATAGCTGTCAAAAGACTATTTTGAAACTAACTATTGACTAAGCGATTTTCGAGATATTTCTACTGATAAAAATACGATCATTAATAGATGATGGAAATTCATAAAAATTCTAAATTGATCTTTAATCCTGAATGCAAAATTTAATATATTATTTTCAAAAATTCATTATCCTGATCATTTTTACTTATTCTTCAATTCAGTTTTTTTTAAAAAAAATTATTTATATGTTTGATTAGTGTCTTATTTTGAAGCCTACACGAGAATTACTAAAAACTGATCGAACATTTTGTAATTTTGAGTTATAATTAAGGGTTCTACTACTACGTACTGTCAAAATTATACAAATATTGTTCTAAAAGCTATTCAATCATAAAAATTAAAGTAAAAAATAAATACATTCCAATCACATTTAATAAAAATTTAATACACTGAAGAGTTAGAAAAAGTGGTATAGTAGGTTGTATGCAAATAATAGAGGTGTTCAACTAATCATCCAGCTTAACGCGATGCGGTCGACAGTGCGTACATAAGACAACAGGAGTCTGAAGAGACTATTGCATCGATTCTTACTGTTATAATGACATATTATCAATACTTAAGCGATTTTTAACAGTGACTAATCGACGGCGCACGAGAGAGGGAGTACAGTATTTCCGAAATAGAGATGATATTTAGATTTTCCCACCCAACCATTTCTAGGGTGTACCTCGAATACCAGGTTTCTGGTAAAATTTCAAATGTCCAATAGCGATGCGGTTTGAAAAAGGCCTTGTTAGAACGGGATCAACGACGCCTGAAAAGAATCGTAAAACGAGATAGACTTTCGACATTTCCTCAAATTGCTGCGGATTTGAATGCAGGCCCATCAACAAGTGTCAGCGTACGCACTATGCAAAGTAACCTGATTGATACGGGCTTTCGCAGCCGCAAACGATCTCATACGCCATTGATGACTCAGCGACACAAAGTTTTGCACTTTTCCTGGGCCCGCCAAAGCTACCAATGGACTCATGACTGGGAAAACGTTGCCTGGTTTAAGGAATCCCGTTTCCAAGTGTATCGGGTAAATAGATGTCTGTATACGGGTGTGAAGAAAACTCCATGAATCTATGGATTTCTCATGCTTACGAGGAATTGTTCGAGCTGGTGTGGGCTCTGTGAGGGTAAGGAGTTTGTGCAGGTGGTATGAAATTTCACCATTGATGTGTATAGACTCAACCATGACAGATCAGTGGAGCTTAAACATGCTTTCTGGTCCTCTACATGCATTCTTGTCCTGTGTGCATTCTGATGGACATGGACAATTCCAACAAGATAATGACCACCCCACCGGTCTACAGTAGCTACTGAGTGGCTTGAAGATAATTCTTCTGAATTTCTTTCCCTCTCTTGGCCGCCCACCTAATTCGCCTGACACGAACATTATCGACCATATCTGGAATGATTTGCAATGTGCTGTCCTTAGGAGATCTCCACCACCTTGCACTCACATGACTTTGCGGACTGTCCTGCAGGAATTATAGTGTGAACTGTCTACAGAATATCTTCACAAATTAGTTGAATTCATGCCATGGCATTTCTGAGTGCTTGTTTTGGCTCTACACGATATTAGTTAGGTGTACCAGATTTTTTAGCATTTCAGTGTACGTTTAATAATAAATATGAATTCTACTATCTTTTGAGATTTCTTTTAATAAACTTGATTTTAGTTTATTTACACTAATGACCTGCATTAAAATAATACAAAAATTGCTATGAAATGGATTTAGTCATTTTGATTTGTGGTTGACTCTTGAGCCGGCACTTAAGTCTCGAAGCTTCCAAGCAGCCCCAGAAGCAAGACGTTTGATCCTGAGTATCAAATTTAGAGTCCAACTGCTCAAATACATCTTTAGTGTAATCAAAGTTTGAGATAGAAATTTGATTGACAAAGGTCCAAATATTATCTTTTCTCGTTAAGATAGTATTTTGTGATTTAAGCCCAGATCTGTTTACTTAGCAGAAACCGTGGCCATCTTAGAAAAATTAGAAATATTTATATATATTTGTTTTACTATACCTATGAATTATTTTACAACACTTAAGTAGTAAATTCATTGTAAAATCTCAAAAATCAGCAATATTAATTTTAATGTACCATGTGTCAACTTGTTCAATATAACACTGGACAACAAAATTTTGGTTTTTGTTTGTTACAAGAACAAAAATGGCTGAATCTTATAGTACTTTTGACGCTGATTTCAAATATGAAAACGGTTTCTTTCCATCGGGCATAGTTTTTTTGTAATAAGCAATTACTTTGTTTGAAAAAACATTTTACTATGGTATGATCATATGATGTATATGTGAAATTTCTACATACCTAAAATTTGCTTCGTTTTGATTTTCTGGTGTATTCTGCAGTAGGTGCATCAGTCATGAGATTCCAGCAGTAGTCAGCCAGCATTCTTGTACTCCACTTTCCCTGGTAGCGTTTTTCCATGGCAGATATTTCCTGGTGAAAGCGTTCACCATGTTCATCACTCACAGCTCCGAGATTTTGGGGAAAGAAATCCAGATGTGAATCTAAGAAGTGGATTTTTAGTGACATATTACACCCAAGTGCTTTATAGTTCTTTAGAAGCTCAGTTATAAGTCCTCTGTAGTTATCTGCCTTGTAATTTCCAAGGAAGTTCTTAACAACTTTTTTAAAAGATTCCCAAGCAGCAACTTCACAGTTATTCAAATTTTTTTCAAATTCAGTATCACTCATTAATTTTCTTATATCTGGACCAACAAATATACCTTCTTTTATCTTTGCTTCGCTTAATTTAGGGAACTTGTTTCTTAGATACTGAAATCCATTCCCCTCACAATCCATTGCTTTAACAAAATTTTTCATCAAGCCTAGCTTAATGTGTAGAGGCGGAAGGTACACTTTTTCAGGTTTTACTAGTGCTGGGTGTACAACATTCTTCTCTCCCACAGCCAATCTTTCTCGTTTTGGCCACTCTTTTTTGACGTAATGATTAATGCGGTCTCTGCTGTCCCACTCACACAAGAAACAACAAAATTTCGTATACCCAAGTTGTAAACCAAGTAACAGTGCTATTACTTTCAGGTCTCCACAAATATGCCATAAATGTTTCTCGTACTTAATCATATTCAACACAAGTTTCATGTTTTCGTATGTTTCCTTCATGTTTGCTGCATGAGCTACAGGGATTGATGGGTATTTATTTCCTACATGAAGAAGGACTGCTTTCAAACTATGTTTTGAAGAGTCGGTTAAAAGACGCCACTCATCAGGATGGTGAAGGTGTCCAAAAGCTTCAAGTAAAGAGTCCACATCGTGACAGTAAACTAAGTCCTTATACTGACTGAAGAATCGTTCAAAATCACACTGTCTGTCACGAAAAGCAGTTACTTTTGTTTCGTGTTGCAAAAGATTCCATCCTTTCAGACGTGATGCAAGAAGTTCTGATTGATTTTTTGATAAATGTAGATCACGAACGAGATCATTTAATTCTGACTGATTTATCAAGTGTGGTATTACGTTTGTATTGTCTAAAAAGTCTGTGTCTCTCGTATCTTCATCATTAGATAAATCTGATTTATCTTGATCAGTAACAGCATCTTCATCTAATTCCCATGTTTTTGGTGGTACTGGAATTGGGAGTTGTGGATTATGAGGAACAGGTCTTAAAGCAGAAGGAATATTGGGATATGTAACCGTATGTCTTGTCTTAGCTGTAATACCGGATATTTTCGTTGTACAAAAATAACAGTCCATTGAGTGATCCTTTGGTTCCCTCCAAACCATTGGAATTGCAAACGTCATGTGACGAGATCCATTCAGCCATCCAGTTAACAATGTTACACAAGAATTGCAACAAATATGAGGTGCCCAGGATTTGTCTTGATCGCCAACTTTACATCCAAAATATAACTCGTATGCTTTTTTTATCAGTGGAGTTATATTTCTCCTCTGAGACTTTAATGTTAACTCACCACAGATGTAGCAGAAACTATTTGGATGGTTTATACAATTTCGTGGCATTTTTATTATAAGTTCACTGTTATATACCCACTGACAAACACAAATTGCAAAAATGTTAAAACTTCATACACACATAATGTTTACAGCTACACTGACGCGATACAAAATGTATTATAAGTAGTTAGAAAAGTAGTTGCACCATGAACGTATTCACATGGGAGCTCGCACTAAACTGTTGCAATAGTTACTCATTCTTAGTCAGCAATTGACAGTGTTTGTTTAATGTACTCCAGTGCTGAGTCATCAACATTGTAATTCATGGAGTATGATGAGTGACTCATGCGGTGTGACTAATAGGTGATGTAATCGAACCCTATCTTACTGTATGATGTACTGCATATAATAACATTAATTTTATTGTTTTAGTCGCTTGTAATGAATTGTTATTAAACTGATAAGTTATTTTACTTTAATTTTCATCAATATAATTGCAGTAACATAATAAATTAATTAGAGATAAGTATATTTCACTCACATGGTTCATGCCCTGAATGACCTTGCTAGGAATACAGAAAGAGGTATTACAAAAAAACTAAGCCCGATGGAGAAATTCTGACTTCATATTTGGATTCAGCGCCCAAAAATACATAAGACTCAGCAAATATTAGCCATGTAACAAAATCACTGTTGACCAGTGTAATCAATCGTCTCAAACAAAAATTAAATATATTTCTTTATTTCTGAATATTAAAGTTCATTTATTATAAAAGAATAGCTTTATTGCTTTCTATTTTTCCAAAAATTCATGACAACAATTTTTGCAAAATTGCCATCGAACACTGAAATCACATGAAGCCGAAGTTCAAAGTCAACGAGCGACTAAATGCTTCTTTCTTTTATTCTATTTTCTGTCTTCGAATAGGGGGAGGATTCTACAATGAAAGGTCTCCGATTTCTTCACTTGTATTTGAACAGTCTAGTTACCGATGTTAAGTTGGCAGATGTTACCTTCACTTACTTAACCTACGCAGCGTGGGAGCGCTTTTCACTTCAACTCCCTTCTCACACCACCCTCCCTTTTCCCCTCCCCCACGCACCGCAACCTGTCACAGTTACGTAAGATCGAACATCTCGTAGGTAGCACTGGCCCCACAAAAGAACTCCTCAAGAAAGAGGGGGAGGTTATAGGGGGTGTACCGAACGATTGGAACAATGTTTGCACCTTCCTCCCCTCCACCCCATTTATAAAATCGTGAGTGGAAGTGTTGGTAACATTTCTCACGGGTTTGAAGATGCAGTACCCGTCCCCCTCCCACAGAGGTGTTCTGCATACCTTTCAACCCCGTCTATTGATCTGGCCAATAAAGTTCAAAAGTTTTATTGGGGGTAAGGGGGAAAGAGTGAGGGAAAGATTGCGGTTTTAAAATTTTGAATTTTATTTGGTTAACATTCGGCTCGAGAAATCTGAAGCAAGTAGAATTATAATGCTATGGACCAGCGTGATTTTTGGTACACGTAATTAATCTAAAAGTCACGATTACGCGTATTTAAAAAATGAATTGCGGTTTTTAAGATTATATTTTAAATCGTGATCTTTAAAAAGTCAACATATCTTTGGACATCAATGTATTCGGAATTTGAAATAATCGCGGAAATTAAAAAAAAATTTTTTTACCAGTTCTCTCAAATTTTTATAGCAAAAATAGATAAAATTTGATTTATAACATAAAAAAATAAAAAAAGAAAACCGTTAAAAAATGTTGCTTTTATTTATGAGGATTTCATGTATTCACTATTTAAATTTGGCATCTGAAACCTAGAAATGGGATGTTTCCCCTTCTCCCCTCTTGTTGCTTGTTTGATTTTTCGGATTGTTAAAAAAAAATAGCGATGGCTCAGATTTTTCTGATATAAAAAAAATTAATCAACCTATAAAAATTTCTTTGAGAAAATTTTGTAAACATGGTTTCTAGACGAAGCTAAAAATAAAACAGCAGCATACTTTTTTTTTCATTTGAAATCTCTGCGAATTAAAAACAATATATTCAGCAAATCTTTGAGGGGAAATCATGCATTTGTTAATTATGATGACCCTTGAAAAAAACATATTCGATTCACAATCATCATGACCATTCGATTAACAGTTTAATGGGACATACCTTCTAAATTTAGGCCTCAAATGCGTGTTTCTACGGGGGGGATGAATAACAGTTTGATATTTTGTACGATTCTTCTTCAATAACAAGTGATTCACATGCTCTCTGAATAAATAATTTTTAAAAAATTGAGCGAATAACTATTTTAAAGAGAGGATTATAAGGAAGCCGCCCTTCAAGGTCGGCTGTTGTTTTAATTTCTCAAAATCTATACTCAAATGCTTTCCATACAAATACTTTGAACACTCAAATATACAAAATCTGTCCAAGTACATTGAATATATTTTTTAAAATATGCTTAAAAATATCTTTAAAAAATGCTTAGATATTTGAAATAAGATAATGCTTAGATATCTGAGATTAATATTTTTAAGCATAAGATTAATGCTTAAAAATATCTAGAATATTTATATAAATAAAATATTCATAGCTGAATTCATTGCTTTTATAAATTTTGTAATATGTTATTTCAGAAAATATAAACTTTGATATATAAATAGGATCATATGAAAACTTGGACAGAATATCTCTATTTTTATTCTGGAAACGTAAACATAGACGATGGAAAGGGGAGAAAAAAAGGCCAATAATAAATCATGAAACAATATCTAATACTTGTTTAAATTGAAATAATTTTATAATAGAAGTAAAAAAAAATACAATTATTCTGAATTTAAAACGAAGAGGAAAAAATACTATATAACAGCTGATTTTCCTTTTAAATTTGAAATTCTTTGCTTCGGTTCGGTTGGAACAAAAACAATTACTGATTTTACCTCGATTTTGTAATAAATAATTTCATACAGATGATGTAAATTCTTCTAATTGGAAGAACTTTTATTTATTCAACTCACCATTTTGTTAGTTTTTTTTGCTATTTCATTGTTTTTTTATTTATTTAACCTCTTCTTACAACAACAGTAATAATAATAAACGGAACTAAGTATGATTTTATTGCAGTGTTAAAATTGTGACTTTTTCATTTAAAAAACTTTTTCAAAACTCTAAAAATATTTTAATACCAAGGCCCGTAGTCCTGACTTTATATTAGATGGGATATTTTAATTAAACAAGAATTAATAGCGATGTGAATGGCCTTCCATAATCTCGAAGAGATATTATTTCTGAATGATTTGAGAATTCGAATAGTTTCTTTATTGTGATTATGTAATCTAATTTCGCTAATTTTTTATATTGTCAACAAAAAATGCACAATATCTTCGCAATTCTAATAAAGAAAAAAAGAATACTAAAAAAGAAAAGAAAAGTAGAGATAGAATTTTGAATTGTTTTGTGCTGAATCCTCAATTTTGTTCCAGGGTATTTTCATTTGATGCTATTATAAACAATCAATTTTCACTAATAACTTATAATTTGCTTTTTTAAAGAGTCGTTTAGAAATTAGGAATTATAAATTTCTTTTTTTTTTTAATTCGGGAGGAATATAAATATGGCGCTTTATTTATTTATTTATTTTGCATATAAAAGTAAATTTAAATTGAACTTGGAACGTTTCTCCAAATAGTTCAAATTGTGAATTGCAACTTATTGGTTTATCACGAATAAATGTTAGGTGGATGGCTCCATATGTAAGTATATGCATCTTTCCACATTTGGAAACAAAATGCCCCTGTGCTTGCAATAGTCCTTATACTAAGTGAAAAAAAAATTCAATTCGTAAACAAGAAACTCGTATAAGCTAAAACACCATTACACTAGAGCTATTTACTAGAACTGTTAACTACGCTAGAGCTATTTTAGGATGCGTCGTATATTGAACTACGACCAGATAAAGAGAATAAAATTTGAGCTTGGCGCCTATATACATCACACCAGAGGAATAGCTTTACCCCAATGACTTCAACGCTCACACATACAGCGGACACTCTTCATGTTTAATGGAATCCAATCCCAAAGCTGAAAATCTGACATTTTATCTTTTCATACAAAATGTTCAAACTCATTAATTATTTAATGGAAATTAAATCGATTCACTCACTCTTTAAAGTAAGATATCGTTTAGATCTCATGCATCCTCAAATAATTTTAACATTAATAATATTGTATTTATTTAACAACATTAAGAACAATAACAAAAAATGAAGTATATCCAGTAAGGAATATTTTTTGTTGTATTATTAACAACATGAAATTCTTATAACAGAATTAAAATTACAAATACATGGCTATCATTTTGAATCGAACAATAGATCAATTTAAAACCAAAGAAAAGAAATAAAATTTAAAATAAACTTCATTTGCCTTTTAACGTGTTCACAATCTTTTTTATAACAGTGCTTTTCCCAATAAAACTGAAATTAAAGATAAATATACTTTATTACAGATTTTATTGTTGAAAACAAATTCCATACAAAATTTTAAATAATCAATGAAGATAAAAGATAACAAATACAAAAGAAAGAACTTACTTATAATTTTCATATTCATTTCAATCAATATTCATAACAATAAGAATAATTAATTAAGATTCAATTATGGTTAGATCTGCATTTGTTTTATTTTCCCATAAGCTTCAAAATCAGAAAAAATATAAAATTTAATCATAGTAATTAATTAAATCTAGAAAAATAAGTTTGGAATAATACTACAAAATAAAATTATCAGACGATAAAATTATATATCAGTTATTTATTTATTTCTCTGAAAAATCCTAAATTTATCCTTCCTTTTTATCGTCTGAATTTGTAATATACTGGAAAACAAATACTTTTTCTTTCTTTCTTTGTATATAAAAATATAAAAAAATAAAAATAATGTTAAAAAAATGATTTTTTTCAACTTTGATTCTACTTTTAATACAATTGTTTTTTTTAATTTTATTTTCTAAGTTACGATATAATATTATAAATGTATCATGCATTTCCTTTCTCGCAATTTTTTTTTCTTTAAAATTTATCACACTTACGAACTGTGTGATTTATAAATGAAAAATAATTGCCAATAACCGAAAGATGGCGCTGTTTAAGAATCGTTTTATTCCTTATTTCTTGTCCAAGATTAAAACCCAACTTAATCGATGGTCGAAAAAACCTCGTAAATTTTTGCCTAGTGTAGGCGGATTTCGAAATAATGTACAATAAATAAATTTTACAGCTGAGAAAGACTTTAAATCTCCATTTAGATATGCAGAGTATTGCTACGCTGTAAAGTGTTGCATTCCTTCGCTTTCGTTTTCTAAACGCCTACACAGTAAAAAGTTATTTGCACGGATAATAACTATTGTAGATGGTGAATTGAGATAAAAGCGGTAAGTTCTTTTATTTTTGTTTTAGAATGTTCAATCACGAGTAAAGAAATAATTCCATTTAAGCGGAGGCAATGCAGAATTAATGAAGACTATACATCTTATACGAGACAAATTTAAATACTTGCTGGGAAGTTTATCAAACAAAAAAAAATGTATAATAATTTGCAAAGAATAAGCAGTTTTATTTGTTATTGTTTTATAATAGAGTATCTTATTGTAAAAAAAAGATAGGTGATCTAAAATTTATTCAAGGAAGTTTTCGAATTTCGTTGCATAAGCAAAATTGTTTGTTTTATATTCAGTTGCCAAATAACGTTACAAATTAAAATTTCTAGTTTATTCCCTTGTCCTGGATTGGGAAACTTTTTGTAATTTGTAATTTTTCTAAATAATGTTTTTATTTCTATCAAAAAAGGCTTAACAAAACGTATGTTGCAGATGTTTTAACAGTTTCAAAGTAGAATTGTTGACATATTAACTTCAATAACTCTAATTATTTTTAAAGAATGGGATAGATGCGAAACGACTTATAAAGTAAATCTATGAAACATAAATTTAAAATTAAAATGCTTTTATTTTTTGAAACGATTGATATATTGAATTTCCATTTCCGAAAAATCATTATTGCAATTGTTAAAGTAAATTTTATTTAATAAAATACAAAAATTGAAATTTCTTTGAATTATCTTGTAGCTTTTCTTTTATTTTTCTTCGTCTTATTGCAGTTGTATTTTTTTTCTTTCTTGGATTAAATTGGATAATCCATTTGATAACAAATTGAAAGTTTTTCTCATTTCCATTCACAATCAATCAAATGATTATTTTAAAAATCAATGTTGTTAATTTTCATGTGATTTCTCTATCTACTCTATTGAGATATTCATCTTTCTGTTTTGCAAGTTAAATGGAAGCAATAGAACATGGCCTCAAATCACCTGTTATAAGAAATATTACATAATGAGAGATGATTCAAAAGTATAAAAATTCTTTTTGCGAATTGAAATTAAATAGTTTAATTCTATTTATAAAAATAGTTCTTTTTCTTGTATTTCAGTTATTTAAAAAATATGAGTGTGATATTTTCTCAAGGCTTCTTTCAAATGGAATTTGCTTTGATTTTTGATTTTTTTCCCCCGTTGATTTCGAAACCCTTGAATATGCTTATTAGCAAATAATTGTTGTAATTTAAAATTTCTTATAAATAAAATACAATTTTCTCCAAAATTGTTTTAACAGTTTATTTTATTTTTTTATTTTTTAATAAATTTTTAATCTAATAATCTATTATCTTATTTTTTTCAATAACATTTTAATCTAAATATTTATTTGTTAAATCCATTTTTAAATATATTTTTAATGTAAAATCTATTCATTTTTTAAATACCTTTTTAATCTAAAATCAATTTATTAAATATATATTTTAAATAAATTTTTGATATAAAATCAATGCAATTAAATCTATTTTTAAATACATTTTTAATCTAAAATCTGTTTGCTTAATTTATTTTTTAAATAAATTTCTGATTTAAAATCTACCGTTTTAACACATTTTTTTAAATAAATTTTTAATCTAAAATCTATTTATTTAATCTATTTTTTAATTAAATATTTAATCAAAAATTAATCTGTTTCAACTTTATAAATAAATTTTTAAAATGAAAAATTTTTTATTCATGGTTTAAGCTACTAAAATTAATTAAAATTAAGGGAACAAAGAAATCAAACTCGTTATCAACTATTCTCAGAAGTGTAAATAAATTTTTAGTTCTTTCCATACTTTTAGGAATATGATGACTGACATAGTTTTTAAAGTTTAGTTACAGTTATGTAGCATTGGTAGTGGTCTCCTCAAAACTTTCAAATATACTCTCTAATAAAGTTGCTATATCTTGCAGAGCACCGGTTTACAAGAAATATTAACTTTGGCACTTTTATTAAATCTGTCGTGCCAAATTTGGCGAATTATTTGGCTATCAATCCTGGCATCCAGTAAAATTCAAGTAAATTTTTAAAAACTTGTAGTGGATGACATTTGGTGACTATTGAGTTTTTTCAAATATTAATTCATTAATTTGGCTAATTTTTAGTAACCAATTCAAAATCAAACGTTCTCGCCAAAAATCTCCAATTCCCCACCGTCAAATAAGTAACGAATTTAGTTTATTTTTTTCCCACGCCAATGAGGTTATGCTTGTTTTCAGCCGCTTATTTCAAACGATTCTGTTTAATTTTCTTAATGTTTAATGCATTTAAAATTAAACATTATTAATTAATGGATCCTTCGGATTCATTTTGAAGTATTTTCGAATAAAAATAGAACAAAATAAAGAAAATTAAAAATTTCCAATCTGTATTGCGTTACCCTAACTGGCGTAGAAAATTCACTCATTATAATTTTTTGATCTATTATTTATAGTAACTGTGATTGCTAGGCATGGATAGCGTGGTTGGTACGGCGTTGAATTCGCATCCCTTGGGCTGCGGGTTCGAAACTGCCAGTTGAAGATTCTCCGTGTGTATTGGACGTTAAATTTGTCGTAATCACAAGGTTCTTCATGTGGAGAGTAATACCAGTGAGGGTATTGGGTCAGAAACGATCGTTCTCTTTCCCTTATCTAAATAGCGATCTGTGGATGAATGAATGAAATGCATGAAGTTTGCTCAGTAAAAAGGGTTTGTGGCGTGTGAGAGCTAGAATTCAGACTTCTGCCTTCGGATGCTCAGGGGCCAATGCTCTCAGAAGCTGCTGCACCCCTCTTTCCTACTAAGGTGGAATACGAGAGCAACAGCAGTTGCAATTATTTAACAAAATAAAATTTTTCTTTGTTCATCTTAGAAGGAATCGACTTAATTTTTTTTAAATATTACTCGTTCTAAACTGATTGAAACCGAAATTCGATAATAGCACTACAAATGGAGTAGCAAAATCCCATACCAAATTTCATATATCTAACTGATTGCGTTTTTGAGTTGTCTTGTTTATATATTTCTGGAAGTACAGATGGTCAACTTCTTGTTGGATTTAGTTGAAAATTTTTCAGGTGTAAAAACTATAGGTGTTAAAACTGTGTACTAGATTTGGTGCGAATATTGCATACCAAATTTCATCATAATAGCTCAAGCGATTTTTCCAGATAGACAGAAATTTTCCAAAAAATGTGTTTTTAGGGAGGTCTAAAACGTGAAAATTCATCAAAATCTCGCTTTCGAATTTTTTGACAATTGCTATACCTTTTCTATACTACGTATAAAAGAAAGTTCTTTTTTAACCCTTTAATATTTTAATTTAAAAATTAATTTGAAATTTTATTTAATTTTTAAGGTAAATATAAACTGTGAGTTTTTGAGCAATTATCTTTTACTTAAATAAAAAAGTTTTCCGCCAAACTTTTTGCGGCACTTTTTATTGCTGCGGTACAATTTTCAATCCATTATTATTAAGGTTCGGAAATCCCTGTTTTCATTCACCAAATATTTAATCTCCCTAATTCTCTTCCATTGATTAAAGCTAAAGGAGAGAATTAAAATAAATCAATAAAAGGTTTCTGTTTATTATTCACTCAGTTTGCATGTAAATTAAATTGTAAGAGAAGTTGCACCATTGCGGAATACAACGTGCAATTAGAAAATAGACAATCTGGTCTGTTTAAATGGCATTGTGATATGGGATATGACCTCGTTAGATATACATTTACTCATATAAATGCAAGTTTATTACGATAACTTTAATACGTATAAAAACAATGTTTGATATATATTTTGAGGAATTATAAGTATCATATTATGCAAATGAAAAATTTAAATGAAATTACCAATCCTTAGTTTCCCTACAGATCAACAAAAATGACAAGAGAACAAATAAAACTGAGTAATAGTTTAGCGTTATTGTAGAGTTTTAAAATAAATAAAAATAAAACTTCTATTGGTGTGATCTCCATTGCCCAAATTAAAAAAATAATGCAATAATTGAGTCTTTGTAATATTTACAATAAATATTAATAACCATGCTCTTATTGAAAGATTAATAAGCTCATTGGTTAAGTAAAATTGGAAATGCACAAATATGGTTCTAGTTTATACTTTCTCGGACAGAAAATTTGACAATAAAAATATTATTATTTCCAACAGAAAGAGAGAAAAAAAGATTAAAATGAAATCTGCTATGTATTTTTGAATGTATCACGTCAAAACACCATTTTTTGAACGGCCAAGCGCCACGTGCTCGTGCAAGCTAAATTATATTTTTATTCCTTTTAATTGTTTCATCGAATGAGTCACTTTAGTATTGCAAACGATCCAAAAGAATTTGTCTCGCATTGATTGTTTAAAAAAATATCACATGTCATGTTTATTTCATTTCACGTAACTACATGCTCAAAATGACATTTTTCTAAGTTTTATTTGCTGTAGTCATTAACTTATTATTTTTAATTTGTAAATGCGATGACAAAGCGTTTTAAAAGCTGATTTTTTGAGATGCTCAAGGAGATAATAAAATTTCAATTTTTCGCTTACTTACTTTTGTTGGCGCCAAAAACCTCATCCCCAAAACAACATCGTGTTCTGACATAATAAAAAAGAAGCTTTGATGCATTTGGTCAACTGCATTCCAACACTTGATGTTGTGGACCTTTTCTAACTTGCTACCTTCCAGTCTTTCCAATCAACATCTGAAATATTGTCCTAGTAAAAATATTTAAAGGGCGGCGTGCCTTCAAATTAGATGAATCTTTATTGCATTTGGGTTTCGAATCTTTGGTGCTCTAATATTGAAGTATAATTTCCTCACTAAAACATTGTTTTCATTGTTCAACTATGTATGGTAAACAGTTCTGGAAAATATTAGTTGAATTGAACTACATAAAAATTTAAAGTTTAACATATATGTAATATAGTATTTTATTTAGCGGCTGGGTTAATACAGGCCATTAGCTATTGCTTTTTATCAATATTTGATCCAATATTTCTTTTGAATTAATTAAAAAATTAATAAATGAATAAAAAAATTTTATAATTTTTAAATGAATTAAACGTTTAAGTCTATTTCAATTCAGGTGTCATTTTTTTCAGTTTATTGCTTTTCAAAATTTTGAGGTTTGCCATAAAATAGCGCACATCTAGCTTCAGAATGAGACGTTAAGAACACGAATTGAAATTGCATCATAATTCAATTCCTTTGCAATTAATTCTTTCTTCATTCATTTATTTATTAAGAAGAATACGCAGGCGAAAAATTTTTTTTGTCATCTGTACGAGCATCTAAAAAAATCAACTTTTAATAACGCGTTGTCATCGCATTTACAAAGGCCCCGATTTAAAAAAAAATTAAGTTAATGACTGAAGCAAATAAAACCTAGAAAAATGTCATTTTGATCGCGTGATTATACGAAATGAAATAAATAGGAAATGGGATATTTTTTAAACAATAAATGCGAGACTAAGTTTTTTTTATCGTTTGCAATACTAAAGTGACTTATTCAAGGGAACAATGAAAATGAATTAAAATATTTTTTTAACTTGCACGTTCAAGAAATTGTTCTGAGATGATACATTGAAATATGTATAACAGATTCCATTTTAATTTTATTTTACTAATTTTTTCTTTATTATTTCAAATTGGTTTATATATCGTCAAATGTACTCAGATTTTATTCTCTGAAGGAAAGAAATCATAAAAACCATTAAATATTTTTACTTTTGTTCTTTTTGACATAAGGAGTCTTAATGCAATATATATATATATACAATAGCCACTGCTTACAAATAAATAAGACAACAGGAAACAGGTGGAATTGTCTGCTCTCTATTATATTAACGATCTTTTTTTCTTTTTTTTTTTCCGCTTTTTTTTCTCTCGGTCTTTTGAAACATCTTGTCTCACACAAAATATCGAATCGAAACACAGATCACCAGAGTTTGTGATGTCATAATTGACGAAACTCCTGGATGTAGAACTGCTGCCCCCTGCAGGAATTTTATGTATGCCCGGGAATTCCAGGAAATAAATGAAAGAAAGGGGGAAAAAAAGGAAATTCTTGGATGATAAAATGCGGACGAAGAATCCCGGTTGCCTTTTGACGTCATTGTGACGTCATTTCATGAATCCATCTTCCTTTCACCCACTTCACTTCGATTCGGCAGTTTTTGTTTTCGCAACGGTAGCAGGTATTATAATACCTGCTGGTGCGTCTTGAGTGTAGGCGGCTTGTTTTGCTAACCCGTGGTTTCCAAGGTAAACAAAACAGAGAAAGGGTAAGAAAATAAAGATAAAAAAAAAGTCACCAGTTATCGACGTCAATGTTTCTAGGTGTTACAAGGTCTTGAGTTGGGGTGGGTGGAATGATTCGGAACCTGTCTTGAGGGGGGATATTCGGTAGGGAAATTTTTATTCCTTGACATTAGAAAAGAGATATAATATCCTTAAAAAACCCCCATCAGATTTAAGTTCGAAAATAAGAGCACCCGGTTTTTTTTTATTATTATCTTTACAAAAGATGTATGTAAATTTTTTAATTGGTGCTTTTTTAGTCCTGGCAAATTTGTATTTAAATAAAAGGTAGGGATCTCTATTGAAATTTACTATCATAATCTGAGAAAAATTAAAAACAAAACGTGTTTGGCTTTTTAAATTCCTAGTTAAAGAAAATTTTCTACTATATTATTTCAGTCTCATATAAATTCTTTTTCTCCCCTCCCCCACCCACTATCTAATGTAAAAAAGGTTTAAATAAATTTTTTTTGTAAGATGAAAAATAAGGCAAATTGTTTAAAAAAATAATGATAGTAAAATAAAAAAGGACAGAAAATATTGTAAATCCATTAGTGTGTGAAGGTTATTACGGACCTCAAATGCTGTTGAGAAATATTGACAAAAATAACAGCTGATTATTAATTCACTTTCAATTATCCACGCCATTACTCCCCAGAAGTTGCTAAAAACTCTTCACACGCAAATAAAAACTTTCTTCAACAGATGTTTTTCTGTATATATATATATGTGTGTGTGTGTTATATTTTTAAATCTAAATAAAACCCTAATTAATTTTTGAAGTTTTATCTTAATTTAGCTCATAGTAACTTCATTCTAAAATATTCTCTTATTTCCTGATCCCATTCAACTTTTTTAAAAATTCAAGGAACAAAAGCTTCGGTGGAAAATATGCTTTAGTCAGTGGTTGCTATGCTCCGAGTGAGGGGTTAAAATATTGCGATCTAAACAAAATATTCTAAAAGATCTCTGTGTTTCCCTCGTCTAAATCGGTGCCATTAGAGAAATCCCTATCAAAATTTTATGGTATATAAGACCAGGGATAGTCTTTTTAACAGTTGTCTAATCAGTAAGAAAACACTTGAATTTTTAAAATTACGAGAGGTATATATTATTTATAAGGAAGGAGAAAAAAAGACCGAAATATTCCCTCTATAGGGTAACATGATTAGATTTTGGTAGGGATTTATTCGACACATGTAGATTTAGGTATCTTTAAAAGAATGTGTTAAGCATTAGGGATTTTTATCCCTTCACTCGGAGCGTGTGAACTTGCTTACTTCAGAAATTTTGAGAGTTCGTGTAGGATTAATAAAATAAGAAAGTGGAGTTGGATCAGAAAATAAGAGACAATTTTTGAATGAAGTTTATGTAGGTTAAATTAGGATAAAAATTAGGAAATTAATTAGGTTTTAATTATATTGAGATGTATCATTGCGTACCTAATATGTGTATGTGTAAGGAATAAAACTATATCTATTGCTTGAAAATGTTGAAGTCACATCCTGAACATATATTTAAGTGTCAGATAAAAATGTAAAAACCGTACTGTCACAGTAGAGCAGGTTGTTATATTTATGAAACGAAGCCAAACTAATTTTAATAATGGCGATAAAATGTGTCAATAATAATGCATATTATTTTAATTTCTTTTTTTACTTAAAAAAATTTCCATTTTTTTCTTTTCAACAGTAATAAAGTTATTTTTTTTTTCTTTTTTCTGGGGGGGGGGGTAGGACCCGACTTAGCCTAGTTGAGGCCCAGTGCAAAAACTTCTTTGGAGTCCCCTTTTCTTCACTAATTGAATTAATAAAGAATATTCTTTAAAAAAGGAAGCTTAGAATAAAATTACTATTCGATTTGGGGGCCCGGGGTTACTGCCCCCGTATGCCCCTGCCTTAGTCAGGCCCTGGGGGGGGAGGTGGAGTTAAAAGTTGAAATGCTTTTTAATTAAATTTTCTTTGTTTTCAGCAAAACAATGGAAACTATATTTACTTTTAAATATAATAATACAAATAATATAGATACATATTGGTAGATAATATTTTTATCTTCTACGTCAAAAAATGACAAATAAAATTTTCTGACTTTTTATAGTCTTAGAAGTATGTTTATACGTATATAACTTTTGGTGATTTTAAAATCATTACTTTTCTAGAAATAAAGTTGGTTCAAATCCTTACACGAATGTTATCTTTTCTTCAATTTGTGCTGAAACGATGCTGAGATAAATAAATAATAATAAATCCGAAAATTATTTTACAAACACACACGAGGGTTGGCTCCAAGTTTTTGGAAAGGTCTTTCTAATGTGAGAACAAACAAACTGCTTCTGACCTTGTCTGTAACTCCTGACAAGGCACGATCTCCGCGGACATGAATCCTCAGAACATTCGTCAAAGTCAAACCTTCGCAGCGTATTAGAAATCTCTGCTTTGTATTTTATCCCAGAAGCATCCACTTCTTTTTTTTTTTTCTGTTTTTCTTATGTTTTTATTTTTTGCATTACACCTTTGCCCTCCGCTACTCGTGTCGCTCCTCCTCCCTCAAAAGAATCCATTCTACGATAAAACAGAATTCCATTCAACCTCGACGACCCCTATCGCGCGTTATCTAGCGACTGTTTGCTTTACAGAGTTCACCTTTCAGTTTATCGGAAGCCTGACGATTAGCACGAGTGTGGGTGGAAATCTGGCAACATGTTTTGACGCTTCGTTCTCAAGTGTGTGCGCGCTCTTATCGTTCGTCATTGCGAAACGGTAGCTGAATGAACGGATTCTTCTTCTGTTTCTTGCCGATCGCGACAAAAGCTGTTTGCAGACGTAAACTGTTTGGACTCAGTCAGATCTGTTATCGGTTCGGTAGCTGGGTGGAGGGAAAGAAAAAAAAAATGTTTTCATGATTGTTCCTTGTTCGGAGAATAATTATTAATGTGTCAAGGGTCGATAAAGTTGCGGCGATCCATATTCGACTGAAATGATCTTTTGATAGCTCTGGGCGGAGAATCTACTGGTATCTCTCTTTTGATATTGCAACTTTCCACCCACTATCAGGGTCGTGCGAAAGGATTGGCGTGATTACTCCTCGCCAAGGACACAGGAAGAAGAAAGAGGGGCAGAAATAGTCATTAATAAAGTTTTAAGTGTTTAATGATCTGTTGTGTACATTTTAAAAAAAAAGTATTCAAAAATGAATTATCTTTGCCCAAATAAAAATTACGGATAAATAAAACAAGCTTCTGGAAATGCATACAGTTTTCTATATATTATAGATTATTATGAAAACATTTTTCATCAGTGTAGATCGTTTAAATATTGATTTTTCAGGAGTATATATTTTTCTTAAATCAACTTACAAATATAAAATGATCTTGTCTTGGATTTAAAAAAATCGCATGAAGATAATTTTCCGGAGAGATTATCTTAGACAAGATGAATAATAATAATAATAATAATGATAATAGTAATAGTAATAGTCATAATAATAATTGAAAGGGTGGGCGCAACTTTAACAGTTTTGACAAGTCAGTAAAATCAATCGGTGTGACACTGGCTATTCATTCCTCGTTCGATTTGATATCTGGATTAATTGAAGCGCTTAATTAGACGTATTGGTGAATTAAGAAATTTTGCTGCCCTTAGTATTGCGTTTTATGATGTCTTGTCTTCAATAACTTGGTGACTTTAGGTATACATACAAACAGAAATGGTCCCGGATTAAAAGTAATTGTTGACCAACTAAGTCACTTACGCTGGTTAAAATGATTAAACCAGTGTTTCTTAATTTCCGAGCCATGCTCCACCTTAGAGAGCCAAAGAACAACAAACGAAAAGCAGGAGGAAAAAAGGATAAGTCATACAAGACTCTCCGACCCTCCCAAAGGCAAACGGATTTAAACCATGAGGGCTGAATGACCAGACCGCTGCAACAGCAACACAGGCGGAAACTGTAGTTGAGTCCTAAGGACCATCATCGGCCACGGTACAACCCTTCCCTTAGGAAGCACGTCTCGTCATCGATGGGAGAAACCTACCCTCAGCTTTTCGTGTACCCTCCAGGGTGGCGAGATCCAAACAACATAACGGAAGCATTTCATCCTTATTTCGAGGTGCCCCCCTCTTCGAGGGATAGGGAAGAAAAAAAAAAGATAAATCTAACAAAGGAAAAAAAGGTGTGCCCGAGAAAGAATAAGGACAGAAGTTATACTTTCTTAAAATACTCATTCAATACAGATCTGAAAAGTCAACGAAAGGCAAATAATAAATTAATTATCGGGGACAAACAGCAATTCTTTACCGTTTCGTGATTCATTAGATTTTACTGTTTTTACTTTCTGTTGAATGAAATGTACAAATGGAAAGTATTATAGTTGTCAAAGAGAGAGAGAGAAGGGGGGGGAGCCTGAAATTTGGCGTTTGCACCCGTTTCAGACTTCCCCGAGACTAAAATCACATTTCTAGAATTGTATCTTTCCTTGAATATAACAATTCAAAATTTCGAGGTGCCCCCCCCCACACTTCCTTCGGGGAACAGAAAAAAATCTAACAAAGGAAAAAAAAGTGTGCCCGAGAGAAAATGGGGAAAGGAGTTATACTTTCTTACAATACTGATTCAATACCGCTCTGAAAAGTCCATGAAATGCAAATAATAAATTAATTTTCGGCAAATAATAAATTATGAATTTTTTAAAAATATTTCTGTTAAGACACGAGGAAGGCTCATTTAGAGAGAAAAAAAAACGAAAAAATAGCGAGGAAAATAGCAAAAAGAACACTTTTCTTTCTTTCCCGCAAAAAATTTTATTTCTTCACCGCCAAATGAGTAAGATTTCAGCTAGTTTTTTCCCCACGCTAATGAGGCTAGGCTTAACTTGTTTTCGATCGATTATATCAAATATTTCTTTTTATTTTCTTTGCGTATGGTGTATATAAAATTAATTAATCGACTATTAATTAACCGATTTTTTTAATCATATTGAAGCACTTTTAATGAATAAAGAAGAGAATAAAGGAAATTAACAATTGATAATCTGTATTGCGCTACCTGAACTGGTGTAGAAACTTCACGCATTTGCATTGCCTCTTTTGGCGTTGAAAATCCAAGCATAAGCAGAGTGTTGTAATTGTTGACAACTGTGTTTTCAATCTAATTAAAATTTTAAAAATGTATGTATAATACTGTTGTAGCTATCTCAATCTCAAACGATAGATAAAACAAATTTGACTTTATTTTAAAGAAATAATTTGCGATTTTTTTCATTTCAGATACGCGCTTTAAATAAATTGCTTTTAGGTTAGTTTTATACTTTTCCATGCGGCTAAAAGCTAGTCAAAAATAAAAGATTAGCCAAAGAATGCATGCTAATTCGGTGAAAACGATAAATTTACGTTAATCGATCTTTTAGAAATTATTGTTCGCTAGGGGCATGCAGTTAGTACACAAACGCCGGCCTTCTTTATTACATACTGAAGTACACAACTTTCATAATTAAAAATAGAAATCTAAGATGAGACTTGAGAGAAATGATTTCTTTATTTAAAGGAATGCTCGTTATATTAATTCTCATTACATGAAGAAAGTATTAAATAATACTTCAATTCATACTCGATAGTGTTTGTAGGTTTAATTTATAATTTCAAAGAAATAATTTTGAAAAACTTCATATAAAATAACCATGATTGAAAGTTTAATTATAAATTAGCCGTTTTTTCGATTATCCAAGATAAGTTCGGTACTAATGAACTTTGGATTATCACGTTTCTACTGATTATGCTTTCATAATTAGGCCATTCGTAATTACGGAATCATATACTGTACATGCAATTGACAATATACACAATTACAATCATATACAATTGAATAGTATACGCATTCAATGGCTGAAATGCGTATATGATTTAGGAGGGAAAAAAAGAAACTTCGCCCAACGTGGGGCTCGAACCCACGACCCCGAGATTAAGAGTCTCGTGCTCTACCGACTGAGCTAGCCGGGTTGGCTGCTTTCTTTCAATCTAACGATAAGATCATTTTCTTAACACATTATTACGTTTTTATATTGGGATTGAAAGTGTTTTGAAAATGAGGATTTTAAAAAAAAAATTTTAGCTCTGTTTAATACATATGAAGGAATTGATAAATACTTTTGTTAATTTTGTTTTTAAAGTTTTTACGCTTAAAAAAATCAATTTTGAAAGAAAAAAAAATTAGTTTTATTAAATATTTTAATTTTGTAAGCATTTTGTAAAAAATTATAATAATATTTGCTATTGATGGCAGTAGTTGCCAAAATTCTTGATTTGGATTTACATTATCATATTAATTCATTTTAAGTGATAAATGCAATTCAAAATACTTTTTAGAAGAATATTTATATTAATAATAGTACATTAACACAATTTACATTAAATCTTAGAGTTTAATTTTTAATAACTAAATAAATGGAAAATAATTACTTTATTCCTTTGTATTCTTCTTTATATATATATATATATATATATATATATATATATATATATATAATTAAGAAATTATTTTTAAATATGGTTTATAAAATTTTGCGTATCACGCCTTTTTCCTTTTTAAAAGTGGGTTAGAGATTTATCTTAAAATGAATAAAGCATTCGGTAATCCGACCCTACGCATTTCCTACGCCATCTATTAATATTTTCTCGATTCTGATTCCGCAACAAAATAACTTCATCACCGTCTCCCGTGCGGGGAAGGTGCTCTAAGCCCAGCCTTTAATCCAATCATTGCAACAGAGAGAGGGGAAGGAAAAGTTGCAATCAGGTCATAAAATAACAGGCATCAAGGCGAGCGGGGTGTCAACTTCGAATTGGATAGACACCCAGTTAAACTTGGCATGTAAGAGATCTATGGCTCTGACAGGCACTTGACAAGCCCGCCTCGAGAAGACAGTAATCTTGTAAGCGCAAACACTAAGGGATTGTGCTGCCAATTAAACTGGAAATTGCAACCTTTCATGTGTCACTATAAATGCACATGCGTACACTTAAATGGCGGGCCACTATGGGATGCGTCCGGCCCACTCTTTGCCGACTAGGTAGTTCTGGAGCTCTTTTAACGGGAGCATGTCTTGGCGTGAGGACAGACGCAAATGAGAGGTCTGTCTAGCTGGGGGCGGGAGGAGATGGAACCTCTGGGATCGGTTGCATGATGTGGGCATGACGTCTGCCTATCCACCCACTTTTTCATGTTTTTGTCAGTCTTTTGGGAGATGGTTTTGTTTCCCTTCACCTGGTAGGTATTATAAGTGATTATAAAAGCTATACCCCCGACCTAACCAGAGGCCTGTTGGATATTATAAGGGATAAATAGATCCTAACAAAATATTTCGCATTCATTTGGAAATATAGACTCACATTTTTAAATTAAAAAAAAACGAAATGTAAAAAAGATGTGCAAAATTTTTAAAAAGCAAACAAATATTTTAATATTTTACGGTACTTTTTTTTATTTTTTCAGTAACTAGTTGATGCATCTGCGCATTTTCACCGATATTAATGATTTTTTTTTCACGTGAGCACTTTACTGTGTTAAGTAACGAAGAATAAATTGTAAAATAAAAATACGATAAATGAATAAAGCTTAACTTAATATTCATTAGAAAAGATATTCGAATCTCTTTCAAATTATAATGATTTTATAAACTTAGCTCTATTTTGGAATCTCTATTATGGTTATCTCTATTATGGTTTCATGTCAATATGGAATTGACATGAAACCAATTCTAATAAAAGGAAGCATTTATTTCATAGACCAATAGACACCTAGCGTCTCAGAATTCGGTATAGATATAATATTGAGGGTGCGAATGGGCACCAAGAAATTAATTTTTTAAGTTTAATAAAAGGAAATTAATTGGGTACTTACGTAATATACCGTCTTCGCCAACGGTATAGTAATTCATTGGCGATAGATTTAAATTTGGCGATAAAGGTCAACGGATTACACCATTGTCGGATTGCCATAATTGGTGGCTTAGCAACTCATTGGCGATGACTTTAAATTTGGCAATAAAGTTGGACTGTAAAATACGTAAGTACCTTTAATTGAAATGTTTCATCTTAACTTCCAAATATATTATT
This sequence comes from Argiope argentata, assembly GCA_026289955.1. NCBI lineage: Eukaryota > Metazoa > Arthropoda > Arachnida > Araneae > Araneidae > Argiope > Argiope argentata. The sequence continues at coordinate 3,797,757 of JAOUZG010009736.1, forward strand.
GCGTAAAAACAATTTTAATAATATCTGAATGTGTTTGTGTGTGTGTGTGTGTGTGTTGGGGGTCTACAAGTTTTCAACACGGCTCTTTTAGAAATGAAATAAGCATGAAACTTGAAATTTGCTAGAAAGATGGGTGAAAAAATAAAATTGCTGTGAACTTACAAATTACTTATATTATTAATTCAATAATTCTGTTATATTTAAAGCAAATTCCTTTTCCATTTTAAACGATTCTGTTTTCTGTACTTATACTTTTAGAAAACATATTTTTCTTTAGCAAAAGAGTTTTCATATTTATTTCAATTTTATCTCTTGCCTTTCAAATTTAAATTTTAATCATATCGCAACTGGCATATCAGCTTATCAACTTATCTGATGACAGCTTATCGTGGAGAGATATAATACAATTAACAAAATATCGTATGAATTCTATAATAATACAAATTTTATGACTATCAAAAATTGAAGCTTAAAAATATTTTGCTAATTACTGAATTACCTAAAATATTTAATTGAAAATTTTAGTGAGCTTATAGACTGCCGGTATTAAAAAAATAAGCTCTTAAATTTTTTAAATGTATATCAGTTTATTATTTGTTTCCATAGCAATCACCATTTAATATGGCATGCTAGAGGAAATATATTTCTGATGCTGGTGAATTACATTTAAAATTTAAGGATATAAAAATTTAATAATAATAATTTCTTTGTTAAAATAAAAAATGATTTAATTCATTAATTTCACTTTATGTATTGAATATATAATGCTTCTGTGACTTATGTAGGACTGAATGAGATAATTTTAACTTCCATATTTTTACCTTTTGATGAATAAATAGTTGATTAATTGACAAGTAGTATTCTGAAAAAGTTGAATACATTTTTTTCTGTTACACAGATTTTAACCACCTTTTGGAAATTTTTATTTTATTGTATGAAGAACAATACGATGTATTTTTAAACAACGTTTGAAACATATGAGTTGGCATAAAAGTCACTACATTTATTCTTGAACGATGTAAAAAAAAAAGGCCGATGTTATAATTTACTCGACAATTGAAGCCTGCATTAAAATACACTCGACAGGAAAGATATTATGGATAAATAATTTCTCAACTCTTTGCTGAAATGTCTATTTCAAGAATTCATTATCAAACACCAACACGCAATCACCCGATTCGCCCTGCACTTCACTTTACCTGATGTCATATCTAGCGAAATTCAGCAAACGATATTAAAGTGATGCCGAAACGGGAGATGGATCACGTGCTCTGAGAGAGTTGCCGGGGCAACCAACCATTCGCACCTTTAAACAACGCACCGCGAAACCGAAACCACAGCACGTTCTCTGTCTCAGAGGAAACACAGAAGCCGAGCGCCTTTTTACCTATTAACGGATTGAAATAACAACGAGCGTCGGAAAAACAAAAGTGGTTTTAGCATAATGAAAGGGTATTTTTGGATGACAGGCCTGCTTAATCGAGCCTGTATAGTGAATTGTATTGTTTTGGCATGTGTTATTTTAGTTACATGACTTTCAAAAAATAGTGTTTATTAATAATTGTATCTCTCTTTATAAATGCCAAATGATGTTAAGAAGGCATATTCTTTTACTGCTATTGCTTCCTTGATTACTTAAAAGAGAGAGAAATAGCAGCCCACATTTAACTGATAATCGAGTCCAACAAATGGGGAGGAAGCATTATTAATTGAAATACACAGGATTAGTAGAACCTAATGGTATCCAAGAAGAAAAAAATTAGCTTCAAACTTAAATCTAGCCTCTCCCCGATATGACATGGGCATGATATGCAACATCAAACAAACATAAAATTATATTTAAAAATTATCAAAAATGGCTTTTTATAGCACACATTCTGAAATATTTAGACTGTTACAGAGGTAAAAATATTTTTACGTTTTTAGCGTAGCGGGTTTGGATTGAATGGACTTTATTTGAGGACAGCACATACAAATTTATTTACAGATATTTACAAGCATCTACAGGATGACTCGATAAAGTAAAATTTCAGATAAAAACAGTCCAGCAGTCAACAGTCACTTACAGTGTAAATGCAAGCCTTACGCACAATAAAAACAGACTGCAAAAAAGCTATCGTATAGCACAGTAAACAGTAAATAACAGCGAGCTCAGTAATACAACGTTAACAGTAAACGTAAACAGCTCACTAATAACAAGTGAGAAAAGTAATCCGCTAGTCTAGAGAGACACTTCTCTTCCGAGAAAAAAACTCTCAACTAACTATCAGAACTACGACTACCCGTCCCTTATATAGCCGACCGAGCGCGCGCCCAAAAGCACGCGAAGTAACGCGGCGCTTCACGAATGATCCAGCGACTATCAGACTATTCCTTTCGCCAAACCAACCCGGCTGGCGGGAAACTCCTCGTCAAACGTCGCCAACTTCGATGTCCTACCGCGACGCTCGCCCGCTTGTAACAATATGATAAATCCGTAGACAAAACACAGGCGACCATTTCGCTCCCCAAGAGATTCACTGTCACCGCAATTCAGTTTCAGAGAGATATAATGAAAGATAGTTATTTCGTTCTTCAAAAGACTTTAAGTGCGGACAATATTTCTTTGATATTCGCTAGCCGAACTTTTTTTTCCTCTTCATTTTCCTTAATGCGCAACAAACGAAGCTTTTTGGCATTTAATGTGTTCCCACCAGGTTTGGATTTCCTTCTTTTGGGCATTATAGATTTTGAGTCGCTGTTTAAAATCATACGTAAACAACGAAATGTATCGTATATGCATACCACAGCTATTACTATTTGTACGTGCGCAGTTTTGAGGTTTTAGTGCATGCATGGATAAGTTAATTTCGCAACTGTAATACTCTTCTTTTTATTTCTATATGATTTTAATGTACAAACACCTTACCCAATAAATGCTCTACAAAATGGTATAAATATTTCCAATATCCGTTAATTATTTTTCGGGTTTTTGTGGTTCAAACATACAGAAGCTTCCAGGAGACTTCATTTTAAACTATATATAGATATGGTGTCTAGTGTGGCCCTCGGGTTGATTTCTGAACCGTTATAGACGGACATATATTTCTGCGAGGAAAAATATTCCAAATGATATACATAATAAAAACTTAAGTTTTTCTATTAATAAATGCTCAAAAAAATTCATACAGTTCTCCCTGCTGCAAAAATTCGCGTTTAGTAAAATATTCCGGAAATTATAATATTTATAGTGACAAAAGTTCCAGTATTGAAGACTGACATAAACTAAGTTCTGAAGCTTTAAATATTACTATTTTAGACAAATTGAAAATCCATCTCTAGAAAGATCCGCAGATGAGCTGACAGTGACGGTTCCTCAAAGTGGCAGTTATTGGTCTAAAATAATGATATTCAAAACTTCATACCTCCTGAATGGGGGAATAGGCATTTTGTGGCTCTAAGCTATACACATTTTGAAGACTTCTAAATAAGATTATACATTTAATTTCATATTTCAGTATATTTTAAGCATACAAATGACTTATTATCATGTCAGAACATGATATTGTTTTGGAAATGAGGTTTTCTGGCGTCAACAAAAATCCTTACGCGAAAAATAAAAATTTTATTATCGGCACGAACATTTAATCGGAACTTTTGTAATGCGTTGCCATCGCATTTACAAAAGTTCCGATTAAAAAAAAGTTAATGACTACAGCAAATAAAACCTAGAAAATGTCCTTGTGAGCACGCGATTATAGGAAATGAAATAAAAAGGAAATGAGTTATTCTTTTTAAAACAATAAATGCGATACATATCTTTTTGGATCGTTTGCAAGTGTTAAAGTGACTCATTCAATGAAACAATTAAAATGAATTAAAATATAATTCAACTTGCACGAGCACGTGGTGCTTGGCCGTTCAAGAAATGATGTTCCGACATGATACATTGAAATATGCAGAGCATATTTCAATTTAATCTTTTATTTATGGTTAATATTATTTATTTTACTAATTTTCTGTATGCGTATTTGTTTTTATTTTTATAACATCAATCAAAACTACCCACGATTCACGTTTGTTTACAATTTATTTAAAGTAATTGCTCAGTTTTATAAATATTCTAGAAACTAAATAAAAATAAGGTAATTTTTAAGTACTTTACCATTTATACTTAATAAAGTGTAAGTATTATTTTAATTTTTTAGAATCCACAGAATTTGTATTTTTTTACAAAGTTATTTATGTGGCATCTAGAAAAATAAAATAAATTTAATCGACCTACTTGAGGCCCCTTCTTAGCGTAAAAACTAACTTCCTAATTTTATCTAGCTGTTGTTGCTGTTACTTATGGCACTTGCCATGGACAAGCCCCCTTGATACAGCAGCAGATTTAAATCGAAAGAAGCATCTCTGGTTTTTGAAGTAGCCCCAACTAGGACCAAGAGTACGACTTAGCTACACGCTCGCCACATTTGCTTGCATAGCCTTTTTTTTTTTCAGGCTGCACAGTTACACATCTCACAGATAGAACACAGAAGAACAATCATGCCTCCCAGAACACGAGAAAGACACACTACCTCTGTGCTAGAAAGCAGGCAGTTTACCAATCTGAAATCTACTACTGTATCTGATCTAGTTTAGTCCTGGGGTCCAACTTAGAGCTTGGTCCAATTTGGTTCATTTTTGTTTGAAATGTTAGTGTGTTAAGATCTTTTTTCCTATACGACTGGTAGACCATATAAAATTTAAGTTTTATTTTTTAAAAAATTATTTTAAGCCTTATATTGATAGATTCAAAGAGCATAAAATTTATTCATTTCATATAGAACATTTTTTTCTATTAGAAATTCGTTCTTATTTGTTATGGTTTGGAAATTAGTTACTAGGTTTCAGCCATAGGACCCTGTATATGTCAGTCTGTGTAATCTGATCGTGACACAGAGATGCTCAAAGTAATGTCCATGTTAGTTGGTTCCAAAATACATTGAAGAATACTATACAACATTTCACCAGCTATTAAAAATCCGACACTGAGGAATACTCAATTTACATTACGTTAAACAACTTCATCTAAAATTCTTCATTTAGAAAGTACATTTAAGGCATCCTGAATCCACCCCTTAATTTGAATATAAAAAAAAAACTTGACTGAGGAATTGGAGAAAAAAAAAACCTAGGCTTTACCCGGGTAGATTGGTGAGTGGTTTAGCTGCGGATTGTTATTTCCATCCATCTGAATATTGGGTCTTTTCGTGAATCAAAAACACAAATTAATGTTTACCAATTTCCCCTGGACTATCTTTAGAAAAGTAACCGTTCTATGAACTGGAGCTAAATCAGACTTCTGTTTAAGTCCTCCAGATCGCTTTAACAAATACTAGCTATGACACTTCCTTTTTATCATAAATACTTAGCTACTTAGACGAAATGGGATTCTCTTAAACACATATGGATTCTGAAATAATATTTGTCCAAACACTTCGAAAAGAAAATTGTTTCTATTAGCAATATCAAAATTTAAAACACATTAACCCTTTGCGGTCCGATGTCGAGTGTGACTCGACATTCAAGATTGTGCATCAGTTTGAGGTTTCGTTTATTTATTTTTTCAAATTTCATTGTTAAAAACGCCTACTTAATGGTTAAGAGATGTTGATTAATTTTTCAAAGAAATTTGACTTAAAAGAATTATATATATTAATTTTTCTCAGCAATAAACAAATCTTTGTATTAAGTGAATAATTTTGCATCTGATTATTTTTCGGACTGCAAAGGGGTAAAGCAATAAACATTTTTGTAAAATTATTAATTTATAACTTTTAATTAATAATTCAATTTTTAAATATAGTGAAGAGGATTTGAAAATAATTATCCTCTTGGTATTATTCATTTCGAAGGTACCTGAGATTTTTAGTATTGGTATAAAAACGAATACAATCGAAAATTCTTCATTAGGGGGACCAGGGATCTTTAAAATGACTTTTTGTAATTTTCATCTTAGCAACTTGAAATTTTACAGGCATTAAGAGCAACACTATAGGAGATGGTACACAAAATTTTGAAGCATTATGTTAATTTATGTATGAGTTAAGGGGTTAATATAATATAATATTAGAGATAAATAACGCTAATGAAAAATGTTCCAGTCGCTCCAAATTTGTTCGAAGGTGCTCCAATTTTTATAATTACTTACTTTAACACTTTTGAAAGAAAAATTAGGATTAATCTTGAAGTTTCAGTATGAAATATCAAAATTAACCAATATGATAACACAAAACTATTGATTTTTTTAAAAAAAAATTTAATTAGGTTTGAGTTATTACACTGGTTAATTTTGACATTTCGGACTGAAACTTCAAAATTAATCCTAATTTTTCTTTCAAAAGTGTTGAAGTAAGTATTTATAATATTTGGAGGACTTTCGAACAATTTTGGAGCGCCCGGAACATTTTTGGTTAACGTCATTTATCTCTAATATTATATTATAGTAACCCTCCAATTCATAAATAAATAAATATAATGTTTTAAAATTTTGTGTGTCATCTCCTATAGTGTTGCTCTTAATGCCTGTAAAATTTCAAGCTGCTAAGGTGAAAATTTAAAGGTCATTTAAAAGGTCCTTGGTCGCCTTAAAAACACCTGAACTCGTTTTGTTGCGCCTAGTTATTTCTTAAGCATTCATCTCATATTTTTGTGCTTCACTCAAAATCATTTTTCTTTAATAAAGCAATTAATTTGGTAGAATTGATTAATTAATTAATTAACTTCTAAGAGTATCCCAGTTCGCTTTCCTTTTTGATTGCTATTGTCCGACCTCCCTGTTCTGCTACCACAACCTTTGTTTTTCTTCCGATCCCTTAAACTGCGGCAGTGCGAACGGGTTCTTCGAACCCACAAACATTCCACGCATTGCCAATCAAGTTGCAGAACCTCCCCTCGTTGGGTGCGCTGTTTTCTTGCGAGGGTGGGAGCATCCAACCGAAAGACACACACACGGCTCTCCAGGGCACTGCGCCCACTTTATCCTAATGGCAATTTAATTACACGGAGAAGAGCGAGGAGACAGATTGATTACGGTAGTCGGCAGGCCATCTCCCACCCCCTACAAAGCGTCTTATGTTGGACCCGACCCCCTAAGGCGAAAGAATGAGTGCTTTCACTATCATTAGAAGCATTTTGGGAACCCCCTAGGTCCCTCATGGGCCATGCTCCTGCCAAGATAGTTACCTATGGACGAGCAGGTTTTAATGACCGTAAATGGGTGTTCGGTTCGACTTCGATAGTTTTACTGAACAGGTGTCCTTTGAAGAAACTGTTCACCCCTCCCCTTCGTGTGGTTGTTCTGAAAAACTACGGCACGCTTTAATTATTATTGTTATTCGTTTCTCCCAAAATGCAACCCTTTAAATAATGGACTGGAAACGGAATTGGATTGCTTGCTGTTTTTTCTTTCTATGAATAAAATGGTTCATCAACGCATTTCAACAATTAATAGTTACGGAGCAATGTAATGCATATACATCTAACAATGTATTAATCTAACATTACAGTTGTGTAACAAGAACTGTTTGGTCTCCTCAAGAAATGGTGAATTTTGCTGGTGACTAATAGATTACTTGTTATCATGTCAGAACATGATGTTGTTTTTAGGATGAGGTTTATGGCGTCAACAAAAAATCCGTAGGGGAAAAATAAAAATTTTAATATCTGCTCGATCATCTCAAAAAAATAAACTTTGAATAACGCGTTGCCATCGCATTAACAAAAGCTCTGATTCTTAAAAAAGAAGTGAATGACTACAGCAAATAAAACCTAGAAAAATGTCATTTTGATCACGTGATTATATAAAATGAAATAAATAGGAAATGTGATATTTTTTTTAACAATAAAGGCAAGACACACAAAACCGCTTCATGCCCATATAACTATAACCACCTGGTTATTTAAACAGTGTAAAGAGCTTGAAATGCGAGATATAATAAAAGTAACTGTTGTTAGAACTTGAATAAAAGAAAGATGGAGGCAGTGAGCTGTTTGAAATTTAAATGGAAAGTGGCTTTGTCTAATTAAGCTAGCTATTGGAGATAAACTGAAGACTTATGCGAATTCACAAAAACATATAGTTTGTTTGAAATTACAAATTTCTGAGTTTTTTGGATCATTTGCAACACTAAAGTGACTCATTCGATAAAACGATTAAAATGAATAGAAATATAATTTAAATCTCATGAGCGTGTGGTGCTTGGCCGTATAAGAAATTATGTTCTGACATAATAAATATGCATAGCAGATTTCATTTTAATCATTTTATAATTATTCTTACTGAGCCTAAATGAGAGGTAAACGATTGCAATGTTATCAGCATCAGAGATTATCGGATTCAAGACTCGATTCTTCCGAAAAATCACCGTGTCCGCTGGATCAGCAGAATTAAATTTACTAAAATTCCTTTTCTTTTATCTGGCGTGACTCAGATATCGTCCTCGTTATCTGACCCCAATTTCTATTAAATACAAGCGAATGTTTTTATCCTATTAGCTACCATGTAACTTAAATATGGGATGTAAATGGTTAAGTCGAGCTCATTTTTAGAGGCTACTTCGCCGCAATAATAATTATGCAAAATTTCGTCACATCTTTTATTCCAAGTTTTATTATTTTTATACGTTTATTTTATACTTTTTATGAGTAGATTTTTTAAATATTTATTTAAAATATATTTATGGCTGATTTTATAATTTAAAATACAACTGAACTTGAGTATGCCGGCGTCCTGGTAAACAGGTTGCGTGTTTCGTGATGTGGGTGTCCCGGGTTCAATTCCCGGTTAGGGCATGGTTGTTTTTCTGTGTGCTATCTGTGAGGTGTATGAATGTGCCCCCCTGTAAAAAGGGGTTGTGCAAGCGAATGCGGTGAGTGTGTAACTTAAGTCGTACTCTTGGCCCTAGTTGGCGCTACTTCAAAGCAAGGGACGCTTATTTTGGCGTAAATCCACTGATGCATCAGCAGACTTGTCTATGGCAAGTGCCATTAGCAACAATAACATGAGTATTCATTGATTAAAACTAGTTCTTGTGAATTAAAAATACACTAGCCTTTTTCGTAGACCATATTTTCGTTCACCTTATCAATAGCAACAATTTGGTCTAGTCAACTCATTCTGATGAGTTACAACGTATAAAAATAAAAGAAGGTATTAAATTATACTTGTACAATTATAATAAAGTGACCTGATTGGCTAGCCAGGAATCGTTTAATGTGGCCGAAAAATTATATAAAAGTGTTTTTTTTTTGTGTGTGTGTGTGTGAAAATGAAAGATTATATGGTCTAAATGGTAGTCACAAGCTTTCATATTTAACAAAAATTGTGCTGTTAGGTTCAATAAAGATTTCATTCTTCTCCTCAAACAAAAATTACAATAAAATAGAGTTTTTAAGATCCCCTCAAAACTAAATGGTAGTGCATGTCAGGCGATTATGGCTATCATATCTAAGAGTTAAGAGCTTTGATATGGAATAAAAATAGTTTGATATGATGTTAAACAAGTTGTTGAGACTGAATGTGTAGCCGATATATTGAAGAATATACAGATTAAAAAAATGGAGCGGAAATATGATTGTTCTTACATAATATTGCAACAAAATGACAAAATAAGTATTTTTCTGTTTACATTAATAATGACATTTTTTAATAAACATTAACTGCTTCATAGAAGGCACAGTTTGACGATATGAAATCAAAATAGAAATATTATATTACCCTACATTTACTTTCTCATATTCAATATTTTCCCAAATTTCAGACTCTGCTATTGGTTCCCACAGATTAGTTTTAGTAGGTAATTAATTTGAGTGGTTTCGCGTTATTTCCACTTTTCTAAAATTTGCACCACTCTTCCACAGATTCTTAGAAAAATGTAAGCGAGATAATATTGAATTGAAATAATTGCGGATGAAACTGCATATTTTTGTAAAATAAAAATTTCTGCAGTTAATCATTCTTTTTTTTAAGCGATAGGTTACATATTCTTTTATTATTTATAATTTGGTATTCTAAAGACAAGTTTTTGAATTTTTCGTAATAAAAATGTGCATTACGTATTTCTTTACAGCATGCCTTTGTCTTTAATAAGCTTTCGCCCAATTCCAATTCATTTGCAATATTTCATCACTCGATTAAAATAAATTTTTATTTTGACTTGAAAATTGTTTTTATACATAGTATATAACAGATTGAAATTTTAAACCATGACTACCCTCTGTATTCAATAAATTTGAAAATATTTAAAATGTTCAAAATATCGTTAATCCAAAAGCATTTTATTGCGAATACTAAATCACGTGTTAAAAACTTATTATTATTAATAAATCCTTTTCCATCCTTTTAAAAATAAGAAAAAATATAAAGTCTTTATTTCGAATTATTTATTAACAGTGCCGGATTTATGCACATGCTCTACAAGGTATAGTTAAGGGGAAATTTTCTCGACTCCCCTCTAAAAAAATTGTCCGTGTAAGCAAGTGCCATTTATGTTAGGTATTATTTAGTAAGCCCCATTTTAATAGGTAAAGACAAAACCTATAGTTAGCATTCAAATAGTTTAGGAACTAATCAAATCTAAATTTCTATTTTTTAATCCTTTGTATAAAATTTTATAAGTCAATTTAAGTAACGTGAAAAAATGATTAAATGATTTTTACAGTGAAATTAATAAAAAAATTTCATAAATGTTTTCGAAAATTTTTGCATTTAAGTATTTTATTTCAATCAAAATTAAAATAATTAAATTATTGCACAATTAAATCATTTAAAAAATTTAAATCAGAAAATATGTTCAGAAAAATTGTTTAACTCTGAAATTTAGTTAACTTTTATAAAAGCAGTTAATTCAAAAATCATAATTGATTAATTAAATTTTGCATATTTCTAAATTCCAAAGTTAAATTTTTTGTTCTATTATAAAGAAATTATACAATAATTAAGTTTGAAAAGATGTAACTTTAAATTTATTGTCGGATTTTTAGCATCCCTCCCCCAAATTTTATGCGAATATGTTTCGAATCCTTAATTGGCAACGATTCTATCACCGATATAATTAACGAACACATTAAATATAAATTTTTAAAACTCTTTTTTTTTCTTTTTAGATCAGTTTCATATTTCTTCCATTTTGTCTGCTAGAAAATTGTTATTATTTTCGTTATCTTTTATATTTATAAAAGAATATATATAATATAATCTTATATGTTTATATCAGAATAAATATTGTTGTGTTTTCTGACGACTTATTTATGTACATAGACAGT
>JAOUZG010009736.1:3815060-3874979 GCA_026289955.1 Argiope argentata
ATATATGGGAGTTCAGGAACCTTTTGTTGTTTTTATGAGTAAAAATGCAGCTGAATTTTAGAAATTAAAATGTTACCAGATTTATTCATAAATATTGACAGTTTTGTTCATCATTAGATTTGGAGATTATGGGTTGAATACAATTGAAAAAATCGTTAACAGCTAAGAAGAGTTTTCTGTCACACATCTTTTCCTAAATTGTGGTTTTGATTAAGGAATTGTAATGTGTGTTTTTTTCTTTCCAGAAATAGTAATGGTGTTTTCCTTGAAATAGGAGTGGTTGGAGATAAAATAACATTTCTTGAAATAGTAAAAAGAGTAAAAATTTATTTGTAATACTTAAAGGGTTTAGCTCTCTGATCGTTTTCGCTCTCCAACGTCGAATTTGTCTGGTACTTACTCAATGTTCATCAGTTACATTTAACAAAATTTTAAATTCCACTAGTCAATATGGAGACTTAATTTTCTCATGATGCAAGAATACATTACATTCAAATTCAAAAACCTACAATGAGAATATTCTTTGCTGACACCTCCAGTATCTAAATATTTTTTCACGTTTTGTCACCATCTTAGCAGCTTCACAATCAATCATTATTGCTGATACATAATTAAAATTAATGGATTTCCAAAAAAGTCTCTTATATTTTCCATAAATATACATATGTATTATTAATTGTATGCCATTGGAGACAAAATAATTACGAAAGAACCTATTAGAGTTATATTTTGAAATTTTCTGTCGATTAATTGTTTGGAGGAGGTTAATACATAAGCAGCAAATAACCGATTTTATATTTTAGATGCTTTATTTCTTCGGCGGATTAAAATAGAAATTTGTTACGGAATTAGAGCTGTAGTTTCAAAATTACGTACCCAATTTCATATTCTTAAATCAGTACCTTTCTGAATTGTTTTGTTTATATGATTGCGAAATTACTGATCGACAGACAATTAATTCCTTGACGAATTTGGTTCTATATTTGAAGGGTGCCTACATATTAAAATTTAAATATGTATACCGAATTTTGTCCTTTCTAGCTCTTTTCATTTTGTAGTTATATATGAATATAATATGAATGTCGTGTTAATTTATTTATTCTTTAATTTATAGCTGGAAAAACAGATTTCCTTTGTATGGATATTGCTCGAGGTTTGACACAAAATTACAAATTTGTTGTAACGTTTACGTACCTAATATCTTCCTCTAGCAGAAAGTTTTTTTGGGGGGTGGGGGGAGGGTTATCATAATCACAGACAGATGAAAATAATTCAAAAATTCGAAAGAGAGTCTGCGTAATTCAAAGAGATCTGAAATACGGAAATTCATCAAAGCATCAAATTTGATTTTTTTGGACGATTATAAAATATTTGTTTTGTATATTTCATATATGAAAAAATAAAAATTCAAAAATAATTGAACCTAAAACACTACGATAGTATAATGCTTTGGACTAGCCATTCGAATGCCAACCGGCTTCCTGGCATAAGGGTACAGTGTCTTCCTCGTGATCTGGGGGTCCCGGGTTCGAGCTCCGAGCATGGCATGGTTGTTCTTCTGTGTTCTATTTGTAAGGGATGTGAATATGCCCCTCTGTAAAAGGGGGGATGTGCATGCAAATGTGATGAGTGAGTAGCAAAAGTCCTACTCTTGGCCCTAGTTGCGCTGCTTCAAAAAAAGAGACGCTCATTAGGCTTAAATCGCTGACTACCTCAATAAGCTTGTCCATGGTAAGTGCCATAAAAAACAACAAAAATAACATTTGAATGCTTTCTACATTTTTTCAAAGACTATTCTACATTTTTTCAAAGACTATATTAATACATAGCTAAAATTTATATATTTCAATTTTGGAATTCGGATTCGAAGTAAATCTAAGAAATAATTATTTCGGAAATAATGAAATAAAATAATTTATCAGCCTAAATTTCATCTACTAGCTACCGAATTATGATACATTTTTAATACATTCATTATTAATTTAAAATCAGATGGCAATCAGTCCACCGAATGCTTACTTTTCCAGCATTGATAGAAGCACTGACAATCATAATAATCATTTCTATTTTCAGTCACCCACCTTCTTTTGCTTTCCTTCTTTCTTTCTTATTAGTGCATCGTTGAAAAAATGAGTCGGTAAGAAATTCTTAAAAGCACCTGTCCCTCTGTTTTGTCCTCTTATCGTTTCAGACATCTTTTGTGGTTTGTGGCAATAATACTTTAATTTTCCTGCTTTTTGTTTCGACTCTAAAATTAAACTTGCCCTTGACAAAGTGGCATGTCTTTTCGTCACACGTGCTCTCGGTCGGGGGATGTGCTGAGTATATAGGAACAGTCGAATCGTTAGACACGAAGTATATTTAGGAATTCCCTGCTATAAACGTTCCTCGCGGGTAATTTGGGCTTGCGGTTTGATTCTTTTTTTCTTGCGAATTTAACTAGTTTTGTTTTTAGACCTCTGGTATCGTTACTTTATCTGTTATCTTTAATCAGTTGTAAAGAGTATTAGTCATCTCAAATGCACCTTAATGAACACCCACGTTCATGCATTTCTATTGTGCATGAGTGCATCACTCTCTAGAGAGATTTGAAAACTTTTAAAGATGAATTTAAGATGGTATGGCCTAAAGGCAATTCTACTTTTGACCACCACTACCACCCTTCAATTTTTAATGTCTAAAAGCATTTTGAAACTAATTTAACTCTCTAATTTTTGTGTCCATCTGTCTACGGGCTGCAAATTCCAACACATTTTATTGTATTCGTGCCCCACAAAAGCTCTTGAAATGTCAATTTTATCCCACCCATCTTATTTTTTTCTGCGTGCGTGTGCGTGCGCAGTTGTTTCATAGATGACGGATACAGATATGATTGATAATAACGTTTATTTTAAATTAATAAAATGGTTTTGATATTAGATTTTTGGTCTTTAATTCATAGATTTAGAAATAAATTATTACAAATTATGAAGAAAATATCGTATGTTGAATAAAAGCAGGGCCCTTTTAAGAACATAGATTAAATAATTATAAATATACAGTGAAGTGACAAAAGTCATGGGATGACTGTTAATATCGTGTCGGTCCTCCTTTTGCCCGGCGAAGTGCAACAACTCGACGTGTCAAGAAGTCCACAAGTCGTTGGAAGTCCTCTGTAGGAGTATTGAGCCATGCTGTCTGTATAGACGTCCATAATTGTGAAAGTGTAGATGGGGCAGGAGTTCGGGCACGAACGGAGCTTTCGATGATGTCCCATAAATGCTCGATGGGACTCATATCGGGCGATCTAGGTGGCCAGATCATGCGCTGGAATTGTCCGGAATGTTCTTCAAGCCAATCTGGCTGGAACAGTTCTGGCCCGGTGACATGGCGCATTGTCATCCATAATAATCCCATCGTTGTGTGGGTACGTGAAGTCCATGAATGGCTGCAAGTGATCTGCAAGCAGCTGAACATAACCATTTCCAGTCAATGATCGGTTCAGTTGCAACAGAGGACCGAGTCCATGCCATGTAAAAACAGCCCACACCATTATGCAGCCACCACCAGCTTGAACAGTGCCTTGCTGAGAGTTTGAGTCCATGGCTTCGTGGGGTCTGCGCCACACTCGAACTCTACCATCAGCTCGTAACAACTGAAATCGTGACTCATCTGACCCCGCCACGGTTTTCCACTGGTCTAGGGACCAGTCGATATGCTCACGAGCCCAGGAGAGTCGCTGCAGGCGATGTCGTGCTGTCAGTAAGGGCACTCGAGTCGGTCTTCTGCTGTCATAGCCCAAGGAAGACAAATTTCGCCGCACAGTGCTATCAGACACGTCCCACATTGATTCCTGCAGTTATTTGACGAAGTGTTGCGTGTCTATTAACATTGACCATTCTACACAGACGTCGGCGGTCTCGGTCGTTAGGTGCAGGTGTTCGCCCGCTGCGCTGTCCATGATGGGATGGGATGCCTGAAATTTCATACTCTCGGCACACTCTTGACACTGTGGATCTCGGAATGTTGAATTCACTAACGATATCCGCAATGGAATGACCCATGCATCTAACTCCAGCTAACATTCCACGTTCAAAGTCTGTTAATTCTCGTCGTGCCGCCATAAATCACGAAAAACCTGTTCACATGAATAACTTGAACACAAATGAAAGCTCTGGAAAACGAACTGCGCATTTACACTTTTTCGCTGCGATACTACTGCCATCTGTATATTTGCATATTGCTACCCCATGACTTTTGTCACTTCAGTGTATTTTATCCCCATCTAAATAATTTCGCATGTTTCGCATGTGTGCGAATTCAGACTTTCTACCGAGTTAGGATATATATAAGAAAAAAATCAGTAAGGAAATTTAAAAGTACTCGTATATTAGTATGTAAGTAATTTTTTTTTAATTCAAGGGAATTCTTTTCTGTGCTTTATGCATACAAAGTTTAAATTAAAAATTAAACAAAATGGGGGGAATTAAAATTTGTTAATACAATTTAAAGGCTGTAATACAGTGATAAGATGTATATTTATGAATACAGACGTAATATTGCTATGCATATGCTTAATTACGAATACAGATGAATTGCTGCAATACTTATTAATCAATCAGACAATAACAAAGCAAACTATACTATGCTGATCCATAGGCATTTGTAAAACACGAAATATATTCCAAACATGATGAAATTACGTTTTGAAAAATATTTATTTTCATGTAAGATTCGAAATGACCCCGATCATTTTTATTCAAATCCGCGATTCTCCCTCAATCAACGGAAAGGAAGCAGTTTACTCCTTAAACCGAATATTGCTGTGTAGGATTTGAAACAAGTTCGATTTACGTTAAAACAAATTATATATAAAAACAATTTTTTGAAATCGATTCCTATCTAGAAACAAAGAAAATTTTTATTTCAGTTACTTTTTGTTAAATAACTACAATTGTTGTTGTTGTCCTCGTGTTTTGATTTACAACAGAAATAAGGGTACAATAGTTTCGGAGGGAATGGAGGGTATCCCTGAGCACCCGAGGGCAGAGATTTGATTTCTAGCTCACACACGTCACAAATCCTTGCTACGGGGCGGACTTCATTCATGCGTTTCATTCATTTATCCACAGATCGTAATTTAGATCTGGAACAGAAAACGATCACCTCTGACAAAGTACCCCCGGTGGTATTACTCTCGACGTGGAGAACTTTATGACCATGACAGATTTAACATCCACCACATGTGGAGAATCTTCGGCTGGCATGTTCAAACTCGCAGCCCAAGGGATGCGAATCCAAAGCCCTACCAGCCAGGCTATCACGACCTAATAATTACAATTACTATAAATAATTGATCCAAAAAATTATACTAGCGTTGTGTTTTGAACGTCAATTGAGGCAACGCCAAAAGCTTGAATTTTCTTCACCAGTTGGGGTAACGCAATAAGATGAGAAATTTTTAATTTTCTTTATTCTTTATTATTTTAATTCGAAAGTACTTCAAAATGATTCCAAAGAATCAATCAATTGTCATTTTTTAATTTTAGATGCATCAAAAATTACGAAAATAAATAGAATTGTTTCAAATAATCAACATGTTAACCCTAACCTCATTTACGTGAGAAAAAAAACAAACTGAATTCGTTACTTATTTGGCAGTGGGGAAATGAAGATTTTCGGCGGGTAAGATAGTTTTTAATTAATTAATAAAAATTTAATGAACTAATATTTTTTTTAAATGTCATTAACATCAAATGTCAACCACTAAAAGTTCCAAAAAATTTATTTGAACTTGAGTGAATGAATAAAAAATATTTTATCAACGATTGAAAATTTGAGCAAGATATATAGGGAGAGTGTGAGCCAATAGTAGGGAATTGAAAAACTCCAAAAAAATCGTTTTTGATAATTAAAAAAGATATTTTTTCAGCTATAAAAAGGATATATAAAGTGTTTGAATCGTAAATATTATGCATTTGAATCAATACAAGTCATCAAAATGACGATTGCATCGAGAGTTATCTGTCATTTTAAAATCCCGCGCCTTCGTCGCTGGTTTTCCCTCCGCGACTTGGTCAACGCCGGAAAATCCCTTTCTCGCTTTTCCCTTTTCCTAGACTCTCCAGTCTGGCCGCTCCCAACCTTGACATTGAAAAACCCAGGTTTCTTCCCGTCCTCCCCCCGCTCCCGGTCGCCATGACAACCCCATCTCAGGCTTGCGTCATTGCGTCGCCATGACAACGCGGGGTCCCGGGACACGCGTGTGCTGCTGCCTGCGTTGCAGTATAGGGAGTACGTATACTTAGAAAATTTCAAGCTTCTGTAAAATTGCACGGAAAATCTCCACTTCAACCAGAACCGGGCTGCAACCGAAACCAGTTGATTCCGAACCGAAAAGAAACCGGATAACTCATTCGCCGGCTGCACTTGTGCTTGCCGGTTGGTGCGCGCTCCTAAATCTCGCAGGTAAGCCTATTTTTGCAGTTGCACAGGTAAGTAAAGGGTTGCATAGGGGTGTGGGTATTAAAAAATTTGCGACCGGTGGCGATAAGAAAAACAAGATCCTTTTTTTGCAGCTGTTGTGCTATTATGTTATTATCTGTCAATGCTGCGTTAAGTCCATGCTATTAAAAGTAAAGAATATCCTTTGATGTGCATGATTTTTTATGTCAATGCTTACTTCGAGACATTTTTAACACGATTGCTACGATTTGCTATTGCGCAAGATGCCTTAATGTTTTAAGAATTCGTATATTGAATTGATACAATATTATTAATGAAACTACAAATATAAATTAAAAATTCTTGCACAAATAAAATGAAGGATTTATACAGGAATGCTCATATATTTCGTTTATAATGTTATTGCATTTGAATTAATTTCTTAGTAGCTGCGATTGCTTAAAAATTACTACCGGTATTAAAAATGGTTAAATGAGTACAAATATCCTGATGAAACTTAAGTGAAATGTGAATGTTTAATGAAATTTCCGTTTATTGCATTATTTTTTTTCATAATTGTTCTTGGCCTTTATGTTAAAACATTTTTTTAAAATATCTACCGGAATATTTTTAAATGTTTCCAAATATTAACTCATTTTATAGGTTTTTTTTTGACATGCCATATTAATAAATGTCATAAATCTGATGAATTGTGCAAATCTTTCTGGTAAAATTATCAATTAAAAATACCAAAAATTAATTGAATTTTAATTTTTTTGCAATACTTTTTCTGGATATTTTTACTAACCCTTTATCTACTGAATTATGTTGCCATCCATTTTCCAAGTTCATTTTTGCACCAGTAGTTAAGTTTCCTTGCAGAATAATCCCATAGAACTCGAGAAAAAAATTTCAATTAATAGAAATATCTTAATTAGTTTAATTATTAGTTAAATATTTTTCATTTGTACTTTTAACTTATATTAAACTTCTTGCTATTTGGGTTACATTCTCCGTGTTTTTTTGAATACCATCGGTAAAAATAGTCATATTACGAAAATTTAATCGAGATTTAAATGGCACTAATAAGTACCGTAAGTAGATAAAGAGTTAAAAGTTTATGCAAAAAAATCTATAAAATTAATCTTCATTTTTCGAACAAAAATTAAAGATTTTTTTAAAAAATATATTATTGTGTGCACTTTTTCTCCTTTCTAAGCATTTCCGACGAAAAAATTCGCGGCGCATACAAAATACATCTTGCTAAACCTACAAATGGTTTCGTTTTAGAGAGAGAACCAGAAAGCAAGTAATAGACACAGCTCCACCTCCTACAAAATAGAGATAATTTCGCCAATTCGGCGACAGTAGAGGACTTGGCATGCTTTGTTATTTTGCGAACAAATTCGCTGACACAAGTGACAGCTCTGAGATCAACTGAAGTTGAATTACATAACATACTGAAGTAGGGGAAGATAGAGGTAGGGATCATGTATCACCTAATTAAATGGCATTGTCTTTTCTTTTTTTTAACTGAAATGCGCAAATCCGACATTTTCGTAATTAATACCGTATTACGAATAATATATCAGTTTTTACTGGGCAATAAATGTGACTTATTCTTATGATGATTATTTTAAAATCGTTTATGGATATATTCATCGAGCTATTTTATTTTAATTGATCATCTTTTTTGTGTCGTTTATTTATTAAATATAAATTTAATGATCCTAAAATGTATTTATTGTACATCTACTTAAGTCAGCCCTGTATGTCTTTTTAAAAAAATGCAGTTTTTGTATTCATTAGCAACAAAAACAAATATAAATGATTTTACTTAAAATAATTATTTGGATATTGCATGTTTAAAAAAGCTCGAATTTCACAAGTTTGGTTTTTATGCGAATGAAATGTTTTAAAATTCTCTGATAAGCCTTTTATTATTAAAAAAAACTTTTCTAATTCGAATGTAATTTTTAATTGTATTTCTGAACAAACAACGATAAAAAAAATTCTGATAAATATTGAAATTAATTTAAAATTTCTTCAATTTGAACGAAATGCATATTATTTCTATTTGAGATCTTTATATCATATCGTATATAAAATATAAATAGGAATATAAAAATCATGGAATTCCTGCATTTTATTTAAATTAAAACGTGCTTAACCACATCGCATACATGACGTGTCTGACACGCACATCGAATTACTGAATTTTTAGTTTCAAGTCTGTAGCTAAGTCACAGAATTAAATATTTAAATACCCAACAATCAATTCGAAACGCTGTGATATCCCAAATGCTCCATATATTACCAAAAAAAATCAAATTAACAATAAATGATCAAAATAGGATGTCAACTAATTAGAAAGTTAAATAAATTCGTATGTCAAGGGGTTAACTTTTAAAAAATGTAATATTATTACAAGAATTTAAGGCTTAATATGCAATGATGTGTAATTTGCATTTGTTTTATTTTCGGTGGTTGCAATTGCTAGTTTCTTGATGCGTTTTGATGCATGCTAATATATGCTGCGTTATTTTGTTGGTAGCTAATGTTTGCATCTGCAAAATTTTACATAATAAATTACTTTAATTACTATTTAAACAAAGGTTTGTATTTCTTACAGATATTTGCTTGTTTTACTTAGCAGTTTTCATCTGAATAAATCAGTAAATATTTACTAAATTACAAAACTATGTACTAATAAACTAATAGTTTCTTTGTCATACTGTCTGATCGAGATCTTGAGACCAGATTCTATCAAAGATTCTGTTTTGTCGTGTAGCATGGTGCAAAAAAATAGAATATTCCGCATCAGATGACAGCCTCGTCATCTGACTATGCTTCAAATTTCAAAGTTTTCTCCCCAAATAGTCTTTTTGTTGTTTCAAAATATGGCTATTTACCCTGAAATTGAATTGAGATGGAATTGAATTTATGACACAATTATTCTCCAGATTCAATTGCAATGTGCTAAATGAATTTTTATAGGCTTTTTAAGATAAATGATAAAAAAAATCCATAAAAATAAAGCAATTATAAAGGGATTAATGAAAATGATGGTGCCTTTTTTAATTTCCAAATTTATTTTTGAGTCGCGCCATCTTTATGATATTTGTGGTTTCGAAATCCGGATCCTACAAATGTGATCCTTCATGTGTAGAGGCTTAATGCGCATTAAAATTGGCGACGATCAGACGATCACCTGTTATATACTGCGTAACTTACAAACAAAGCGTTATATCCGCCATCTAATTATCGTTTCAACGAATTCCAACAAAAATAGCTCCCGTGCAGTTTCAAGCTTAGTTATTGAAAATGAACACTCCCATTTTACTTCATAATAAATTAGTATTTCTTAGCATGCACTCCCAATTCCTTGTTATAAACATGTTTTTACTCGAATTATGAAACGATAAAATTTTTTAACCCTTAATAACCTAGAGTTTCAATTTTGATACCAATCTTTTAAACCGAATGTTCACATTACTATTAGTTTTTTTATAGGTTGGCTGTACATATTTTACTGTTGTATAATATTCTTTCCAACGAAATTAAAAAAAAAATCAAATGTCATTATTGTTTTATTTTATCTATGACATATTACTCGCGCGGCAAAGTGAACAAGTAAACACATTTTACTAAAAGTTTTGTTGAATACAAATTTGATATATTTTCTTTTTCTGAAGAATATAAATACTTTTGGTTCTATAAAAAACACTCCTGGTTCTGTAAAAAGTGTGAAGTGTCGTTATGCGATAGTAAAAACAATCAATGTTTCGCATTATTTTATGCATAGGTATATCTGATTTCTTTATGGCGTTAATGCCTGAAGTATCAAAATTGATACCTGTTTTTTTTTTTTCTAAATAAATATGTAAAATAAATATTATGATTTTTTTAGCTATTTTTCCCTTCATCTAGACCCTCAAGCAAACACAGTAATATTAAAAATAAATCACTTTCGTAAATCAGGCTACTAAGGGTTAAAATCTAATGCTAATATTGTTTGCAATTTAATTGGTTGTGAATGTTTTTTTGTGGAACTTTAACAGTCATTCCCAAATATCTAAGAGATATACGAAACATATTTTGCAAGTTGAAGGAATGTAAGCATCCAAATAGTGATATTGTAGCATAAATGATTTTGCTCCATTCCGTTCTTAACATTTTTTTTTTTTTCGCAATCCTTTTTTCAGACTCCGGAAAGCATTTTCCCAGCGCTGCTTATGATTGCTGTAGGCGTTGGTATGAAGAAGTTCTAGGAAAGAAAAAGCAAAAGGGGAAAAAAAATCCGAGGAGAAAATTTCGCTCGATCCCCAGATTTTTATCGATTTGTTTTGACCCTGAAACTCTTGGCTGTCTTCTTGGCGAGAGAGATGGCGATTTGTTTGGCATTCCTGGTGTGATTGGCGCGGGTAGTGCAAATTTCGGAATGGAGTTAGCGAAAAGGTAAGTGGAATTTTTGCTTTGAAAGTTCCAACACCTTGCTTTTAAAAGGAAGTTAAATTTAGATTCTCTCATAAAGGGGGGGGGTATGCATGGGTAATTGTTTTTCCAAAAAGAAAATTTACATCTTTACGTTTTGTGAGATCATCTGGTGAGGAAAAGTTATAGGTTACCGGATTTCTTCGTTTTTTAAAATATTTTTCCGAAATTATTAATTTTTGGCCTTATTTGCACGTGCGTCTCTATCTATGCGTATCTAACAAATGTCAGAGAGGGAAAGTATTTTTAAAATGCAATTTGTTTCATGTATAAATTGTATGAAATTCATGATTTTAAGGAAGTCTGCTCTAAATATTGTCCTAAAATAGCAGAAAGCAAATTTAAACTTTCCTTAAGTCATAAGCTTCAATTTGCGAAAAATTACGAATTATTAAATTATTCGGAGGGTTTTACCCCCTTAAATATCGGAATGTTTGAATAAAATTTTAATTTAAGGTAAAAATTATCCCATGTAATAATTGAGGAGAGGTTGTGCGAATTTAATGCTGGACTATCTTAAATTATCTAACTTGCATGTTTGATTTATTTTATCAATATTTCTGGTATTTATATAATTTCAAAGACAATTAGATTTTTGTACTATAAAATATAAATTTAAAATTAATATTGATTTAGAATGTGAGATTATTAAAGCAAGAATGCTTAAATAATTATTACGGTCGTATAATTATCATTCTTTTAATTTATTGCCCCTAAAACTTGTTGTATCCAATTTTATCTTTGTAACAATTTTAAAACATCAATGTATTTCTATTGCAATATCGATAAATATTTCGTCAAATTGTTGCTTATTGTAATAATTAGACAGGTACAGTAAATACAATAGAAACAGGTACAGTAATACAATACAAAGGTGCCAAATCAGATCTTATAGATAACTTAGGATGACTGTTTCAAACTATCCTTTAGGAGTGAATTTTATTTAGGTGCACCTTTGATCCCCAAAAAAATTATACATTCGTTAGTAAAATTTTATATTATGCTACAATAAAATTAAAGAATATATGACAATTTTACAACTGCTTTCAAGATAAGGCAGAGAACTGATTTCCGCATTTTTGACCGATTTATTTTATTGATTGATTTTCCTTGTATCGATGACACAGGTGTGCAGTAATGGTTAAACTGTTCCAAATGCATTCTAATTTAAAATAAAAATATTAAATTATTGAAAAAAGTGGTAAAACTCAATGTCACTAGAGTGAGTAATATACTATGAAAAATTAAATGCTGTGCAGAAAATTAACCCTTCGCACTTCGATGGTACCTCTAAGGCACCATTCAAGATTGGGCAACATTTTGACATTTTAATTATTTATTTTTCAAACTTAATTGTTAAAAACGCCTACATGATGATTAAGAGATGTAGATTAATTTTTGAAAGAAATTCGACTTAAAAGAATTATATATATTTATTTTTCATAGCAATAAACAAATCTTTGTATTAGGTGAATAATTTTACATCTAATTATTTTTCAGAGTGCAAAGGGTAATGTTTCTAGCAAATGAGAGAACATTGGTGGGATAAGATTTATAAAACATTTTTCTCAAATTAGTATAAGACTTTACGAATTGTTTTATTTTTAAAAAAATTAATTCATAAATTCTTGGGCGTTCAACAAGAGAAGAGGATATTTAACAATATAAAGCTGGTTCCGATTGAAGTACGTTTCTGAAGGAAATATGCAATATCCTGGTGTTGATTTGTTAATTTGACACTCAGTCAATGTTTTAAGACAGTTGGCTTTGAAACCAATAACAGATTGTTGCATAAAATGCAGTTTGTTATTTGGTTGCGAATTCCTACGGCATTGCCTTGCAAGAAAATCAGAGTTGAGATTTGCCTGTTCAAATTTGAGCACTTAAGATCCATTCTGGATGTCTCTGGACTTGATGAATTCTGGAGCTTAATATCCTCCAATTTGAGAAATGTGAAAGGGGAATAAAAAATCAACAATTTCAATTATGGTGTTGTCTTATAACTTCGGTTCAAAAATATGAAGCATGTCTTCAATGTATCCTTTTAAAATAAATGATAATCTATTCTTTCAACCATCTTTTATGAATGTAGTTTGTTGCAAAACATATGCAGTATTGAATATTTTCACTCGGAAAAATAATTCGATTCAAAATTGATCTAATACAAGGGCTTGTATATTGTCTCGAAAAATATATGTAATTGTTCGAAGTTAAATATCCCTGAAAAGTTAATTTGAATTTTTTTTACCATTCTGTTGGTATTATTAACAAATAAAAGTTGCAAAATAAATGAAACCTCAAAAAGTTTCATTGTTTTGGATGATGACCATAAGTCGCCACTCTAGTGTAAAAGGCTCATAGATGAAATCCATTTCTGTGGAAAAACTCGTGAATATTCCAACCTAAAGAACTAAGGGCCTTCACTCAACAGCCACGCATACGTCTCGATTCCGTGAGTTCTACAATTAACCTGAATAGAAAAAAAAAATATAAGAATGTGGTTGCTACACGATCAATATTCTAATGGGATCAACCAAATTTACCTTCCCCAAGAATTCATATTTTTGATATATTTCGTGAAATTTATTATATTAAAATATAAAATTTTTGAATATGTTTGGTTACAGATGGTTTTCTGTAATAAATAAAAAAATAAATAAATTATCTTTAACTTATTTACCCCACAGGTTGTAAAGTTTATAATTGGTAATTTCTCTAATACCCTATTCAAGTGCATTAAAATTAGTCGAAAGTATTGTTTTAAAGATTCATTATTCCCTTACCACATAGAATAACCCGAATGTACAATTTTCACCTTGAATGATAAAACAACGTCAAAATGAATATAAGATGTTATAGTTTGCGATCGCAGCTAAATAATTTTCAAAGCTTATGTAGTTTCGTATTTTCAATGCAACGCATATCTTACGTTAGGGCAAGGGCTTTCAAACTTTTAGACATTGCGATCCCCTTTTTAGACTAAGTATTTTGGCGACCCCACCCCCAAAGTTTTAACTCTGTCTAGAGTTTAAACAGTGGTTTTGAAAATTTTACACGTACTCAAAAGTTCGTAGAGTATGTGTCGGGTATTGGCGCCACATCCCTTGACACTTCATCTTTCTCCTTACTGGAATCATCTCATCTCCAAACTTTGATTGAGAAGTTTACAGATTACATTCTAGTTAAGGATATGAGTGGGGTTGTGTGGATAGTTAATGGGTTCATTAAGCACGCCGTAACAAAAGTTGAGTTAATTGTCCATAATCATGATCAATTGATAGAAATTTCAAGTGATCAGTCAGCTAAAGTAACTTTTAACAAAGCTTATATCGACAAATTTTGGATACGTATTAAAAAGGAATACCCAGAATTGTCCACAACAGCATTAAAAACTTTGATGCCATTTTCTACATTATGGAGAACAAGAATTCTCCATAATGATAATTTTTTTTAAAAAAAAATCAACAAATCGTTTGACACTGGAAAATGATATTGTCTTGTGTAGTACAAAGCTCATTCCAGACATTAAAAAAATTGGTTGATTTCACGCAAGCTCATGAATCCCATTAACTAATAGAATACAAAAACCAACTTGTATGTGTATTAAAAGCTTTGTGTACTTTTTTTAATGAAAACTACAGCAATAAATTTATTTTCTTTAAACTTTTCTTCCACATCTCTCGACCTCCTTGGACACATCTTGCGAACCGC
Organism: Argiope argentata; assembly: GCA_026289955.1. Classification (NCBI taxonomy): domain Eukaryota; kingdom Metazoa; phylum Arthropoda; class Arachnida; order Araneae; family Araneidae; genus Argiope; species Argiope argentata. Next base: position 3,829,689 of record JAOUZG010009736.1, read on the forward strand.
CCTGGGGGTCGCGACCCACCTTTTGAGAACCCCTGCGTTAGGGAATACTTCTATATAAGCGAAGGATGAAGAGCAGAAAAGTGGGGGGAAAAAACTGCACACATTTCTATACTGCCTAGAAATACTTGGTCTTGTGTAATGAAACAGATATCGAATATATCTGTTTTAAACAAAGTATCAACTTTTTGCAATGAAGTACAATTTCATAATAACATTGAAGCCATTAAATTGGGCGTTTAATTAGCCACTCCCAGCAATACCTTTTCTTAACGATAGATCAACAATTTTCGGCTATCATTCTCTTTATTTGTCGCCGAGAGTTCTATGATCGTGGTACCAGCCTGAAATAAAACTTCAAGATCATTAAATATTAAAGAGAACTGAGGTTAAATAAATACCTCCCACGTGTTTAATACCCCCATAAAGAAGGCGAGAGACTCTTTGCCCTCTATTCAGCAGGAATAAGCAGTTATTAGGTACAAACTTATCACCCAGGCACATCTTATACAGCGATTACCGAACAATAATTATCGCAGAATATACATTTCGGAATGTAATTTTTTTTCTACCTTAACTTTTTTTGCACCACATCTTTAATCTATAGCCGAGTCCTACGCTCTTAAAAAAGTAATGGTGAACGGTATTTGAACTTCCTGGCAATTACAGCCACAGATAAGGCCGCCCTGCATCCACGGATACCTGTTTCTCAATACACCCCTCCTTCTACGATTTAATTACCTAGTGCCATTTTCCCGCGAGCATCGAAAAGTTATTTTTTTCCCCCGTCTATGACATGACATCGCCTTTCTTTAATTTCCATTCCGCAGTTATTGTGTTCGGATCTCCTGGACATTAAAGGGCAGATAGATTCGGGGCGTGGTGCTATGTATTGATTGCCTATTCGTTCCTTTTTCTTGTTTTTGTTTTCGATGTCGATAAGGTATCTGAGCGTGGGATTTGAAACGGTTGACAGGGGTGGGTGTATGTATGCACCACCCCCATCAATACCAACCCTTGGTGACGTCCTACGCTGGAACGCAGACGAAATTTTAAGATTCATGTCGATGGATGCTTGTGTCGATTTCAATACTTATCGGAAATATTTGGGTTGTTTTCCGTGGGTTAAGATAAACGACTACGGCTGGGTGAAGTTAAAATTAATAATTGAATTAATGCATGAGCCAATGGATTCGGCTATATCGCTTAGAATTAATTGAATAAATTATTTCCAGGTGATTGGTACATGGCAAATAAATTAGGAAACTAATAATTCTGATTTCATGTTGTGCGTGGAATTTCAAAGATTAATTTCAAAAGGAGTAAAAAAAAAGTGATACAAGTAAAAAGAGAGCCATCCTTGAGCTGTCCAGTGGGTTTTTAATCGAAAGAATTTTGCTAAAGAAAAATGGCGATCAAAATTATAGACTAAATCAGTTAATGAAATATTTTATAGCTCCAAGTGACTGAATAAAATTGCATTTATTGAATGATATTGATTGAGCAAGTCTTACTGAATCATCAAATTGCATTAAGTTAAGTATGTTCGTATATCTCGGACTTATCGGTCTTGACTTTATCGGACTTAAAATTTAAAATGTTATAAGAAATTCGATAAAAAGCTTTCATAAAATTTTCATATTATAAAAATAACAATGCCCAGTTAATATTTCAAGATTAAAGAAGACTAAAAATGTAAATATCATAAAATATTATTTTTAAAATGTTTAAAAAAAGAATAAAATGAAATCTGCTATGCATATTTCAATGTATCATGTCAGAACATCATTTCTTCAATGGGCAAGCACCGCGTGCTCGTGCAAGTTAAATTATATTTTTATTCATTTTTATTGTGTCATCGAATGAGTCACTTTAGTATTGCAAACGATCCAAAAAAATTGTCTCGCATTTTTTGTTTTAAAAAAATATCTCATTTCCTATTTATTTCATTTCATATAACCACGTCCTCAAAATGACATTTTCCTGGGTTTTATTGGCCGTTGTCATTAACTTATTTTTTTAAAAATCAGAGTTTTTGTAAATGGGATGGCAATGCGCTATTAAAAGCTGACTTTTTGAGATGCTCGTGCAGATAATAAAATGTCAATTTTTTGCCTTAGGATTTTTGTTGACGCCAAAAACCTCATCCCAAAAGCAATATCATGTTGTGACATGATAGTAATCTAGATATTATTGATAACGTATTTGTTCATTTTCATACATTTGTTATTGACCTCTCTATGCCTTATTAAGGTGAATTTTTTAGAGCTGACAGGTATTTTATTCTTTTTTTTAATGCGTGAAAGTTTCCGAAAATTTTTTAATGCATTAAAGGTATTGAAAAATTTTTTAATGCATTAAAGGTATCGGAAATTTTTAATGCGTTAAAGGTATTCGAATTTTTTTATATACATAAAGGTTTAGCGAAATATATCATATTCACTATAAGAAATCTACAGCTGAACTAAAATTAGAGAAAAAAAAGATTAGGTTACGATTTGTGGTTGTTAAGATCAAGATACATGGAATGGCGATGGCTACACAGGATTATCTTGCCCAATGTTAACTGCTTTTCGTATGGCTTCCTTCATTTCAAATAAACCAAAGATTTCTATTGAAGCAAGAAATTGGGAAAGCAATTTTGTTTTTTCCCCTCTTAACAAAATAAATAATTGGTTTTTTTTATAACTAGTAGCTCCTCATAAGCTCCTTATCTGAATTTTATTCTATTTATATAGAGATAGATAGATAGATAGTTAGATAGATTATTTATTGTTATTTTTTTAGCCACCACAAAAAAAAAATTCGAAATATAGAAATTTACGATATATGCAAGTTCGATAGTAAGGATTCTACCATACTTAGAGATTTGAATATCCAAATAAAGTACTATATTTAAAACACGCTGGATTCTGAATGAAATTTGTATAAATCATAAGAATTTAAGATTACTATCATTTATATAAAGATTATTAAATTATTGCCATTATGCGTTATTTCTGGTGGTATTTTGGTAAATTTTAAATGGATGCTTAAAATAAATATGAAAATTTCCACTTTTAGCATTTTAATCTTTCTACAGAAAATTCGAATGCTTAAAAATATTTATTCGAAAGCAGATAAAAAGCCGTTCGTTTCTCTCTCTCTCTCTCTTTTTTTAGCAGTCTTTCCTTTTTCTTTAACCTAAATATTTTTTGCAACCAGTTTTTATTGAAAATATTTATTGCGTAAAAAGCCAAAAATGTGCTTATTACTAAAATTAGAATTTTTTTTCCCATATCTTGAAAATTTCCATAATCCATCTTTATATATTTAACATTGAAGAAGGTAGAAACTATGTGAAATTTAAAGATTTATTCATAAATTTTTACTGCCTTTTCTACTTACAGTACGCTAGGCTTATCCTAGTTTTTTTAAATTAACAATTAGACTAAAAGAAAATATATAAGGCCAATAGATTATATTTAATAGCATTTGAAGCCGAGTTCCTTTTATGGATGTGATAAAGATCCCACTAAATAATTTAATAGATTACCAAAAGTAATAAAATTAATTACTATTGCTATAGGGTATGGTTTAAACTAACCTACCATTGATTTGTGAATTCTATTAAATGCATAATGCATACGTGCATAAATCATATATCTACATCTTGATTCGAGTAGAACCTTGATTTTCCCTTTCTGTAACGCCGAACATAGAAAAAATAAATGTACCCAATCAATTTCTTTTGTAATCAATATAAAAGCTACAGATCGAGCAATAAACTGAAAAAAAAAATGCTTTTTTTCTATGGAACTATTGCTATGGTAAGGACATAAACCGGATTGATACATTCTATTAACCATTTAACTGTTTTATTTTCTTTACTTTATAATGGATAACATCTTCTGTTTTAGCAATATTATCTTATTTTGTTTCAAATGGAAATCTATTGCATATATGACTTATCAATGTATTTGAAGTAATTTTCATATTGAATTATAATCAATATGAATAGTTTATCTTTAGCTTACAGCTATCAAAATTGAATAAATAGATGCACGGACGGCAAGCAGTCAAAACTGTTAAGCGGTTAAATATATAAATCTTGAATGATTTTCCCTTTTCGGATACAATGACGTTTCTGGCACACGCAACGAATGAATACATTTGTTTTATACCTGGAGTTAAACACTTGACATACGAATTTATTTAACTTTCTAATTAGATAACTCCTCCTGTTTGGGTAATTTATTGTTAATTTGATTTTTTAAAATAATATATGGAGCATTTGGGATACCAAATCGTTTTATATAGATTTTTTTTGTATTTAAATACTTAATTCTGTGGCTTAATTGCAGACTTGAAAATAAAAATTCAGTCATTCGATGCGCGTGTCAGACATGTCATTGTATGCGAAGTGGTTAAATGAAAAATAATTCAGAATGCAAAAATCTCTTAGAAAGGCTTCAACATTTCTCCTTCCTCTTATATTATTATAGTAATTAATATAAGGATAAATGTCCAAATGAAGATGTATGATCGAATTAGGAAGTTAAAAAAATTCGGCCAAAGGGTAAAAAATATTTTCTTGGTTAATTATACTGTTCCTTTATAAGTGCATACAATTTTTAAATGCTTATTATCGGAAATTTACCATAATAGTAATTTGTCATGAAAATATCGCTAAAGACACTCAAAATATCAAATAGAATTAAAATCAGAGTTTTGACGATATAGATTGACTCTTATTGTGAAAAATAGCTGAAACTGCATTATCAAGCAGGAAATTTTAATACCAAATTTAATATTGCCATGCATTATCCCGTAAATTGAAACTCTCTATAATTATTCTTATTATTTTGGTCGCTTGAAAATTAAAAATTATTTCATAAATCTAAATGCTTTTATATGCATATTAACATAAAGTAAACAAATCAATAATCAGTAAATTATCCATATGCCATCATTTGATATTTATAAATAAAAAAAATTTCCATTTTTGAATGGAGTTCGTATGATAATATTATGCATTTGGCATTAAAAAAAATCAATCTTTTTTTTAATGATATTTGTTGAAAAACCTGATTTTAGATTTGATTTTTTACATTAATTCTTGCTTTCGCATTTCTTGAGTTATTTTGAATGAAAAGTTGGATTTGATGATGGACTACCACTCCAGATTCGAGTCCTATTTTTCGGATTTCGTCAGTCAACGATAAAGTGGTTTGATCCACAAAGTCAGATATTTATTAGTATGATCAATTTTGTAAACAAGTTGCATCTCGTATCGAAGCTAAAATGGCGAGACATTTTGAATAAATTTGGACTGTCCCAAATTTGATCTCATTTTGGGTTAAACGTTCGATTAATCGTAAGTATTAGCCCTTTACTGCATGAATTAATAAAGCATCGAAAAAATGGCGGAAAAAGCTTTATTTAATTATCAATAAGACATATTAAAAGTAAAATAATAAAGTTTTTTACGGAACCATATATGGGCTCGTATATATTATCGAAAACAGTTGAAAAGCGGAAAAAATTATCTGTTGAGAAAAGTGAGTATATCGACTCCATGAGAATATTTCTTTTTTTCGTCAAAAAATACTTACGTTTTAGTCTGTTATAGTATTTTGAAAATGAATCACTCGCTCTTCGATTCTGCCTTTTCACCCACTTGCTCATAAGTGAGGTTATTTCGAAATGTCATAAAATCGTAGACATTTTTTTTGCGTTTTATTGTTGCTAAATATATATTTGACGGATTAAAATAGTTTGAATTATTTTATAATACTTAATTTGGAAATAAAACTGAATCAAAATTGCAATACCATATATAGGCCTATATGCGGTAATTCCGATTTGACTCATAAATAAACAGCCGAGAATAGCGTTTGATGGAGAAGCAGATATAATCGTGAGCTATTCAATTATTTTAAGAATATGAATATCATTGAATTTTTAAAATTGCAAATTTTGGCTTCGAATGATACGGCATTATTATCAAAAATACAAATCGGACAATTTTCTTATTAGTGAACTTCCTCCTGCGAATAAAAAAAGATAAGAAAAGATAAGAAAAACTGCGTGAATTTTTATGATATTTTACAGCTTTAATTTTTGTAGTTTCATTTCATATATATAAGGAGTGAGGAAATGAACTCGTTCAAATTAAAATTAAATATCTTAAATTAAATCGAGAATTTTAGAATATTTTCCTATCAAATTTTTTAGTGAACTTCCTCCTGCGAATAGTAAACTTTGTTATTTTATGGTTCTAAGAAAATATATAGCTTTATTAAGGTTAAACGGTATTTAAATTTTGTTACGTTTTATTTTTTATATTTTTTTCACTGCCCTGTTTTTTTACTTTCTTGTATGCATAGCATAGAGAAAATATAGTAAACATCAAAAAATTCGAAATCAAGGTTTTAATCAATCACCATGTTTTAGAACCTCCCTACCCCCCTAAAGCTCGAAAAACTAATTTTTGTAATATGCCTGTCAGTCTGTCTATGACAAAGATAACTCAAAAACGTTTTGAGTAAGAGGGTTGAAATTTGGTGCATGGTCTTCTCGCCACAGCTGCAGATTTGTGCGATTTCTATTTATATCATCTATCCTGTTATTCGAATATAAACAATAGTTACAAAATAAAGGATGTTAGAAAGATAAAATTCAGTACACAGATTTAACATCCCTAATGTAGACATTTGGCAAATTTTAAGCAAAATGCAACTACCAGTCGACTGTCTGTTGGTCTGTGTTTCAGACACCTGTTACAAGCGGGCGAAACGTACGCCGAAGGAGAAAACTTCCTTCGGCGTGGCGACGCTTCACAAGGAGCTTCGCGCCAGCTGAGTTGATACGGCAAGGGGAATATTCTGGTAGCCCTCAGACAGTTCTAGGTGCACCGTGTTGCTACGCGTGCACGCTTGATTGGCTCTATAAGGGACGGGTTGCCGTAACCTGGCAGTGAGTTAATTAGTTGAGAGTTTTTCCTCTCGGAAGAGAAGCTTCTCACTGGACTAGCGGATTACTTTTTTTGCTTGTTATTAGTAAGCTGTGTTTACGTTTGCTTGTAACAAACCAATAAACGCGTTAATGCAAAAATGCAGTGATTGAAATATGTTAAATTTAGCATGTAATTTTGTAACTGTAAATGTAGTTTTGTGTCAATTATAAAAAAAAATCTAAAATCAATTGAAAAAAAATGATTTATGAATACTGTTAATACATTCCCAATATTTATCTTACAAGTAACTCGCCAAGGATGGCACGATAGAATAAGGGAAAATTGTGAATCCCCGCCAAAACTTAATTTTTCGCTACTATTGTACCCCAATGACGTAAAGTGCTCTCTCTCATGGCATATTTATTAAAGTGAGAAATTTTTTTTTGTTGGGAGGGGGGCAGTTTTACTGGTTTATATTGAGGTATTAAAACTCTTTTAGATGGGCAGTTTTTATTTTATTATTCCGGTTTATCGAAATTTGAATTTTTAAAACAGATTTTCATTCAAAATTATTCATTGGAGAGCGAAATTGAAGGGGCAAGAATTGAAGTGCATTCAGATTGAATTCGGTCTTTCGAAATAATAGATTTTAGCGAAGTGCATCAAATAGAGATAACTTCAAAAAGACGCTTAACTTTTAAGATAATGATTATTTTTAGAATTACATTATATTTATTGAATTGATAAATAAAAAAAAAAGATTATTAACTTGAAAAGGGGGAAAAAAACCTTTGCGATTAACAAACCCTGGCACACAATATTGCGCAACTCTATTGATTAGATATAATTGGAGCAACCCTTTCTGTAATGCATACTAAATAGAGTCTTTCTCTTGTGTACTCTTCTTGTACAAACACTTCCGAGCGCCCCTCCCCCAAACATTCAAAGTCCTGCATTGAATTCTGGTTCGAAGGGAGTATCAATGACGTAATTGTTTCTTAGCAACAGTTGCTGTTTCTAAACAAGCAGTCGCGTGTTGCTCGCGCCCCATAATCAGCTGAATGAAATTGCTCGCCGAAAAACTCTTTTCCGCCAATTTATTCACTGATGGGGAATCAATCCGACTCGAGTTGCCGCCAGTTCCGGGTACTGAAAATCGATATCTTGGTGGGAGGGGTGGGTGGGATTTTTCGATTTAGTCATAGAAACTGCCGGCAGTACATGCTAATCGTAAATATTCTCGAAACCGTTCATTTGTGATTCAGGAAGTTTTTAGCGACACGGCTGAGGCTTTATCACGTTATTTTCGAGGCTTCTAGATTTGCCTTCTCTGGTTGCATTGGGAGGAAGGGGGAGGGAAGAAATGAAAGAAACAAAAACAAAAAAAAAGTATGATATTACGACTTTGATATTTGATGTTTTGGTTGATAGTGTTGAGGTGGACTCGCGTGTTTAATATCGACAGATTTGCAGGAACTGTCTCTTTTATTGCATGCAGCGTGTTAACTCCTGATGAATTGCAATCTGACATGAAAAAAATACATAATATCAAATTTTATTGCATGGGCTATCCAAAAGAGACTGGTTGTCCAGATATGGAGGTGAAAATAGGAAAGTCAAAACATTGGTTCTATAGTGTCTGAACAATAGATATTAATCTAAATGAAAATATTTACATAAAAATAATGAATTTTTAAAAATTATATCAGGAGGTTTTAAAGATCTAGGTTCTGACTTTATATATAGCCTTATTCTGATAAATCTTATTTATCATTTCCTGATTTATAAGTTAGGAGAAAATTTTGAAGCTCAAATTTGGAGAAATGTTTAGAATTTTTTTTAAATACTGAATTAATTTTTAGATTCCCATTTAGGTACGTCTTACCTGTGCGTAATTTGCTATCAATAACAATTCTAAGATTTAAAAAAAAAGGCTCTATGACTTCAAATTAAAAAGGACGTTTTTTTAAATTTATAAAAGAAAAAAATTGGTTATCGAAAAACGTTTAAATAGTAATATTCGCTAGAATAGAATAATCATCGAAGAATTGAGTTCAGACATAATGAAAGAAACAAAATGTTGATTTCAAATTCAATTTTCAACTCTTTTTTTCTTCTTCTGAAAGCGATTATTAGAATACGTCTATTAAATCGAAGAGCGGCACTTTTAGGACATTTTATTTTTCTAAGGAACGAGTATTGAGATGGTAAGGAAAATACTTATATGCATTTTTTGATTACTAACCTTTTTTAATGCCAATATTGAATTTTACAAAAAATAATGACAATATTTTTCTGATTATATCCTCTTCTAAGAAACTATTAATTAAAAAATGGATTTTTTTAAAAAAAAATAAGTAATATTTTTGAGTTTTACTCTTGACCTAAGTAAGTCATCAGAATGTTTGACACCCAGGGCCCAACTTAACCTAACTAGAGCCCGGGGCACAAACTTCTTTGGGGGCCCTTCTCTAACTTTTTGTCTTTAAAAAGCAATGTTAAAAAAATCACGAAAGAAAGTGACATAAGAAACACTTTCTATTCGATTTGGGGGCCCTGCTCTGACGTGGGGGCCCGGGGCAACTGCCACGTATACCCCTGCCTTAGTCAGGCTCTGTTGAACCTCATTATGTAAGCCTTTAAAACAATGAAACATTATTATTGTTATTATTATTTTGCCTGAATAACCATTTTTCATTTAGATGGAAAAAAATTTACTTCTTTCACTCTTCTTTCCGTAGCCTATTTCAGAACAAATTTAAAGCCTATTTTGGATAGCCCACTCAACAAACCAAGTGAACTGACTTATGTACTTTTTATTCATCACATTTTGATACTTTTCATGACCATTTTACTAGATTGTTTCCGTATTTATTCGTTTTCTTTGTCTTCTTAAGTTTCTTTTCAGAATTTGATACATTTTTATTTATTACAAAATGAGAAGTGGATTTTTCTTAACAAGAACTTCTCATAACAAATGATTCACATTACGATAATAAAAAAATATGTGTTAAAATTTTTTTTTAAAAAATACCTCAATAAAAGAGCAATGTTTTGCAAAACGGGTGATAAAGAGACATTGCGACTTTTCATCCATAATTCCGAACTATATCTTTACTATCAGTTTGTGCTGAACGCTCTTGTGTTTAAAGTTTTTTAGATTCAGTTTTTAGTAAGGAGAAGTGATTTCGTTAAGGAGTTAGAGGGTCTACAACCTCCACCCCCACCCCGATTATGAATTATTTGAAAATAAAACGGTGAAAATGTTTTTTCTTGAAATGAAGCAAATCAAAGTTCAAACACCCTACCATCTTTCTTAACTGATTAAGATCTTATCTAAGGTTTTCAAAGTCACTGTAACCGTCATTTTCACAAATGTATAAAATCTAATAACATTTCTGCATTAAGCTTTCATATTTTATGCAGGAATAAACAGTCGCACATCTCTTTCATTGCTCTTTGTTTTTCTTTAACAGAAAACAATAGTAAAATAGGAAGTGTAATAAAAAATAAAGATGTTGAAATTTTATTTTATCTGCAATTGACAAGTATGCTATTTTTAAATGTTTCTGTAGATAATGGACTATATTTTTAAAAAGAGAAGGGACTAAATAAATGAAGTAGCTTTGCTTATGTTGCTTTTTTTTATTACCTTGCTATTTTTAACTTGAGTTTATCTTTTGTTTTGCTAACTTTACTGTAGCGGATTAAGCAGAATTTATGGAATTTCTAAGTCAGCATGAATTTGGTTTGGGTATTCGGGAAAATTTAAAGCGATAGCATTGCAGGAATTTGATTCCAAATAAACGACTAAACAAGATTTCGGCTTAGATGTTTTTAGATATAATGTTCCTAAAACTTCGTAGAAATGCTTTAAGTAAATTATGTGGATCTTGTAAGTAGAATACTCTAAAAGTAACAAGATTTAATGAAATGATTTATTATACCGGTATCCACTCTTTGTTTTTTTAAATATCAAGGAAAAAAATGAATAGACATATATGTGAAAATTGTTAAAAAAATTAGAAGTAGATATTGTCAAATTTTGCTTAACAAGTACTTCTTATAACGAATGATTAACATAACAATAGTAATAAAAAAAGTGTTATTTTTTAACCCCTTAATCGGTTTGCCCGTACGCAGTACGTGCATCGATTTATCGAATTTTGATAGTTGTAAATAAAAAATAAATCATTCATAACAGTTATAATTCAATAGTAAAATGACTTCCAATACGTAGATAAGCCCAGTATTCCATGGATTTCCATTTGAATCAAAATAAGAAAATATTTCCAAAATAGAAGGTGTCATCTTATTAGATAGTAAGGTTTAAAAAATAGCCCCTTGAAAGAGCAATGTTTCGTAAAACGAGTGATGAGGAGACATCGCGACTTTTCACGAATAATTCTGAACTATCTCTTTACCATCAGTTTGTGTTTAACGTTCTTGATTGTTGAAACTTTTTCTTTCCAATTTAAAAGTGAAAAGGTGGAATATATACTCAATTGAAGTGTAAAAAAAATGCGAGTAACTTTAATGAGCGTCTTAGTTTCACTTTGTAATAAGAGAAAAAAAAATAATATTTGAAAAAAAAAATTTAAGTCAATTTCAACATAGGTCAACTAAGAAAAAATTCAGTTTAGTTACTTTTTATTAAATAAATACAACTAATATAAATAATTTATAAAAAAATTAATAATTTCCGCAAGAATCGAACTCGCATTCTTCACCTTCGCGTGAAAAATACTGAAATCCTCGCATTTTACCGATTGAGCAACTGCCTGTTGATTTCAATTTGCATTACAAACTGCTAAAACTCTAGTTAAAGTATTAAAAATGAATTTAATTAATGAATTAATATCTGAAAAAATGTATTAACATCAAGTGTCTTCCACTACAAGTTGAATAAAATGTATTTGAACTTGATTGGATGAATGAAAGGTATTTTATTAACTATTGAAATTTTGAACAAGATATATAAATATATATAGGGAGAGTGTGAGCTAATAGTAGGAATTGAAAAATATTTCACTAATATGCGTGTGTGAGCACAAATAACAAACTTAGTCTGAAGCTTTAGTTTATGTCACAGCAAAAAAATGAGAAGAAATTTATCTAAATGTAGCACTTACTTTTCAATGAAATGAGAGAGTGATGCCGATAGCTCAGAAACTTTGTATATTGAGAAATATCATTTTAATCACTCTAGAAATTTATTTGAACTTGATGTTACCAAATTTTGTAAAGTAGAAAAAAAAAATTTAGATAACTTTTCCGAAAAAAAAGCATTATAAAGAATAAATTAGATTGTAATAAGTCTACTTTAGAATTTCTCAGAATGGCACACATCATCCTATTTTAGATGAAATCTCATTGGAAAAATTTCGTTTAACGAGTATTTCCCGTAATTCGGGAACAAATTATGCTTAGCAAAAAACAAAATTACGCTCAACAACAACATCATGAACAAATCAACAAGGTTCAATTGTATTTTTTTTTTGTTTCTTTTAGTATATTAATTATTCGAAACAAAATAAAGACGGTATTCGATTTTTTGCCATGTTCTTTATGGAAAAGAGTCATGTTTCTTTATGACAAGATAAGTTATCTTTAGTTTCAGGTCATCTATATCACGTTATCCTTGTTTGGTACAAAATATCTTAAACCTAACTTCACACAAAACGGTTCAGAGGGTTAATATTTGACGAAAGGGGCTGGTTCTTAATATGCTTGCACTCTCATATTTTTGTATATTATTGTAATGGTAGCTGCAATTGTCTAGGAGGAATAAAATTACATGTGAATAACTCTTAATAGTTACATAGAACCTAGTACAACCGCAAAAATTTTAAAAGTTGTTGATATGCTGATGTTGAATTTAGAGCTAAGCGCCAATTTATATATTTTATAAAATTAACCCTCACAACGATGATGATGGTATGTCCATTTTATAACGGAAAGAGGGGTGCTGCAGCTTGTGAAGGTATGAACTCCCGAGCACCCGAGGGCAAAAGTCTGACTTCTATCTCATATGAGGGTGACACACACTCGCTTGCACAGACCCTTTTTGCAGGGGAGGGGGACATTCACACAACTCACATAACTTCCAGCTAGACCATACAATCCTTCATTTTCGAAAAATATCACAAAAAAAAAGTTGACGTTGATATAACTTATCAGCCACATCAAACGATTCCTGGCTAACCAATCAGATCGCTTTATAATAATTGTTCAAGTATAATTTAATACTCTCTTTTGTTTTTATACGCTGTAATTCATCAAAATGAGTTGACATGACCAAATTGATGCTATAAATAAGGTGAACGAAAATACAGGTCTGCGAAAAAGGCTATTATATTTTTATTTCGCAAGAACTAGTTTTAATCATTGAATACCCATGTTGTTATTGTTATTACTAATGACACTTGCCATGGACAAACCCACTGATGCATCAGCAGATTTAAGCCGAAATAAGCGTCTCTTGTTTTGAAGTAGCACCAACTAGGGCCAAATGTACAACTTTAACTATACACTCATCACATTCGCTTGCAGAGCCCCCTTTTTATAGGGGGGGGGCACATTCACACACCTCACATATAGTATACAGAAGAATATATAGTATACAGAAGAATAACCATTCCCTGACCGGGACGCCCAGATTTTTAGGAAGATGCGCTAACAATGTACCAGGACGCCGGCAACCTTCACAGTCAAAAAGCAAATAATTTTCTATCATCGTATTTTTGTTTCAGTCCCCAAACTAATAGAAGCTCATATTACGCCATTCCCTACTAATTCGGCCACTCATAGTTTTTAACACGTTATTCATTTAAGCAGTTATTAATTTATCGATATCTAAAGGAATTATGGGATATGCATATAAAAAGATCACCCTAAACTTAGATCACATTTGTAAAATGAAGAAGATGCTTTTATTGTTGATAATTATAGAGTTAATGCTATTCGAAATATAATCGTATTTCATCACTGTCAGATGATTGTGTCTAATGGCTTCAATTAACCTACGTCTATTAGATAGGCATCTACAGCAATAGCCTGTCAAGCTGGTGGAGCAATTATGTGGTCTAACTGTTCAAATCCAATGTGGAGTGAGGGGGGAAGGTCTATCTATTTCAAATGCAAATATCGTTCTAATTTTCTGATACTCATATTTAACTAATAAATTGTCAATTAATTATAGCATAGATAAATTGTTGATATTAATCAAATGCATTAGCCTATCTCGAACATCTTAACTAAAAAGAGATCCAATGTGGTTGCTTTAGTATTCGGAAATACAAATAGTTCCGTACTGCGCAGAATAATTTCAACATCATTCTGGCAAAGTTGAATTTTGTAACCCCATTTGACATTTTTCATCCAAGCTTCATTAGAACATGACTGCAAAAAAAAATTTAACTTATTACAATTTTTGAACATGTTTTATCTGTAGAATTTTAAGTGCATGCACTTCACAACTTTACATTTTTTAAATAGATGTCAAGATATGGTATGGTTATTAAACAAAAGGAAAATTTATGTATTGTAATTGTCAAAAAATTCGAAGAGATTTTGAGGAATCGACACGTTTCAGACTTTGAGTCCGAAACGCACATCTTTTGAAAATGTTCGTTTGTCTAGCTGTGAAAAAGAACTCAAAGACGCTTTGAGCTAGTTAATTGAAATTCGGTATGTATGTCCCAAATTTGACGATTTCTTCCGAATTTTGAATAAAATATGTTCAGAGGATGTCCCTCTGTCTGATTGTTCGAATATAAGTTAACTCGATAACTATGAAACAAAGATAGCTAAATACATATGATTAGGTACATAGATTTATCAACTGTAAACACCTGTCAAATTTTCAGATAAATGTAAGAAGGGAGTTATCGTCATTGGTCTGTGTTTTCAGAAGCATGTGAATACATAACCCCAAAACATGGATATATCAAATTCGGTATGGAATGTTTATTACAAATGCAGTTTTGTGTCAAATTTTAGTTTCAATTGTTTTGGCAAAAGGCGTCTAAAACGCAAATTCGATTTTCATCTACTAATAACCAAGATCACCATACCATAGATTCATTGTCCATAAAACTAATATATATATATATATATATATATTTGTTGAAAACGAAAGTTAATTTCGAAGACATAGATAACATATTGAATTAAGTTAGTTTTATTCCATTCCTAGAGATAACGATTTATTTACAAGACTGTGAACAAGGCGCGTCCGTTCACAGCGCGGCGCAAAAGCAGTAGCGTAAAGAGGGAGGGAAATCATTTTATCTTGTCTTAACTACCGTGAGATTTTGAAAGGGAAAATATTTTTTCCCCAATGCTTATATTCAATTATATTTCGATGAGGATTTCCTCCACACATCCTTAATCTGGCAGGGGAAATACAGGGATTTTTTAAGTGTTTTGTTTAAATAAGCAATTTTCATTCTTTTACTCAGAGCGTGGGAATCTGTCGGCTTTTAGCCGATTTTACAAAGCCCCTGTTGAATTAGCTAACTAAGACAAGTGGAATGGATCAGGAGATAAGAGAATAATTGTAGAATGAAGTTACTATGGGCTAAATTAAGATAAAACTTTGGTAACTAATTAGGGTTTAATTTAATTTAAAAAATATCTCAAATATATATACATATATCTCTTCTACGTTTATAGATTTAACATGTATAAAGTATTCACCTAATAAATATTGAGCCAAGCCAAGAAGAGATTGACTTTATCGGTCTGTACTCTCAGAAACATATATCAGTTAACAAACGGATACCTCAAAACCGTAACAACTTAACTGCACCAAATTTGTATTATATTTAAACCAAAAGTAAATCTGCGTCAAATTGTATGTTTTGATTGGTTGGGAAAAACGTGTCTAAAACACGAATTTAATTTTTGGCTATTATTAACCTCATGTTAGGGATTAATCGCCAAGTAATACGCCAAGGGATAGATTCAGTATAAAAGCTAAATTCTGGTCAGACATTTAATATTTCGTAACTATTGTGCAACAATGCCATGCAGAGCGTTCTCTGGGATACCACCTTTATTGAAGAGTATGCAAGCAATTTTTGGGGAGATCACTTCCACTGGTTTTAAATAAGGTTAGGGGGAGGGATCGGGTAGCATTTGGTACTTAATTTTGCTTCAGTTAAAAGTTATCAGTCTAACTTTATTTCATACCATTTATGGCTCGTATAGATGTTGAAAAGGGTCAAGATGTTAATAATAAGGTAAGATATTTAAAAAAATTAAGCATCACACATCTTTAGAATTCCAAAATAACATAAAACCTGCTTTACAAATTAATAGTAATAAAACAATGTTCAAAAAGTAGTTTAAACAATACTTGGTTCTAATTTGAATAAATATTGTTGTTGTGATTTATGGCACTTTGCAAGTCCGCTGACAGTTATCTGCCACCGATTTAAGTCGAGTGTGCGTCTCTTGTTTTTTTAGAAGCGCCAACTAAGGCCAAGTGTTGACTTCACTACTTGATGAGTCACATTCGCTTGAACAATCCCTTTTTACAGGGGGACATATTTACACACCTCACAGATAGAACACAGAACAACAACCAGGCCCGAACCAGGACGCCCAGAACACGGGGAAAACGCACTATCCCTATGGCAAGATGGTGGCTATCAAAATAAGTAAAATTTGTAATTAAGTAAAAAAAAATCTCGAGTGCTCAGGCCTTTTAAAAATTGTGGGTCCTCTCAGAAATTCCCAAATTTGCATATTTCATAGCCTAGCCCTGCTCTTGCGTGCTCTTAATCTTATTTCACATTCGGAAACATTCACAAGCTGCTGATTGCTTAGCTAATATTACTTTTAATGCAATGAAGAAAAAAACTTGCGAGAGAATTGTCCACTTTCGTAGTCAATCCACGTCCCAATCTATAAGGACCATAAACAATTCTGATGGACGTATCAAAGCAATAATTTGCATATCCCCGGACTCGGAATAGATGACTCTTAATAACAGGCATCAGCGCGTTATCGTTCCTTTTATCCCTTCCGGAGAGGTTGATATACTGGCAGGAATGGATCAGCCTCTCTTGATTGTGCGTCGGGAATGTCGAATCGTCATTTGACTAATTAATTTTTGATGGTGATTTCTATTAGGATCAGGCCGTATCCTCATTACGGGAGACACTGATTGCATTCACATGCGACCGTGTGTTTCAGAAAACTTGCAAAGGCTTTCGGGAAGGGGGAGATAACAAATTTTCTTTCGCGACTCTGTTTCCGGCTAAAATTGTCGCGACTCTTAAAGATTGGTGAGAAAAAGAAAATGAAGTATCATTTGATGCAAATAAAACTCAAACGCCTTTCTTTTTGCATTCTATGGAAATCGAAACTATATTTGGGTCTTTTTTTCCCCAACGTTTATTTAAACAAATACTATGAAGTGTTTTGTGCAAATAAGTGAAATAATATATTTTTTTCATTGGAAACTATAGCAGTTGCATTACACTATCTTCTCTTTTGGATGATAGATGATGATACCTAAAAAGCAGGGGCCTCGGACCTCTACATAAAAGCCCCCCCCCCCAAAATAGAATAAAAATTTTATTTTACTTTTCCTTTTGAACCCCCTTAACCTGTTTGCCCGTACGTGCATCGATTTATCGAATTTTGATAGTTGTAAACAAAAAATGAATAATTCATAACAATTATGATTCAATAGTAAAATGACTTTGAATACGTAGATAAGCCAAGTATTCCTTGGATTTCCATTTAAATCAAAATAAGAAAATATTCCCAAAATAGAAAGTGTCATCTTATTAGATAGTAAGGAAAATAAACCAGTTAAGGGGTTAATGAATGCCCTTCATTACTGAAGTAGTGAAGCGGGGAGGCCCCCAAAAGTTTTTGCCCCGGGCCCCAACTAGGCTAAATCAGGCCCTGCTAATAAGAAATGCATCCCGAAATGTATTACGATTGTAATAATAATTAGAATAAATGTTGTTTTGTTAAGGTGTGCGCGTTAATGTCTTGTCTTCGTGTTTTGTGTGAAATGTGATCATTAAAGAAATATTCTCGGAAGCATAGGCCCTCTTGCTTCCACTACACGGATCATAATGGCCATCATTCCATCACAAAACAATATTTCCATTAATCATATGTCATATTAATGATTAATGGAATTGAAATAATGATTAATGTCGTTGGAAAGCCAGATTGATGCATTAAATTATATTTTAAAATGAAAATATATTGGAGAAACAGATATGTAAATTGGTTTATTTTATTTTACTGACGCTGATAAATGTTTCTTTAACTTGAAAACTATCTTCAGTTATCTTGTTACTTAAAAAGTGATTCAAAGTTTGGCTATTTGTTTTCGAAAGTCAATGAAGATTGAAATTTTCTTTTGAAAAAGCTGAGTTCATATCCCGTGTCGTAAATTCATTTTAAGTTACAATTCAAAATATGTAATTAATTTTTGAATCATTTTCTGAAAATTGTTATCGATTGATAGAAAAAGTAATTAGAAATAAAACTTTAAAAAAAATAGAATTATTTGTTGCCATATTTTGAAATTATTTCGTTTCTCAAGGTTGTTACTCATAAGACAAAATTATACCTCCGGCCCCTAACATTAGCTGCCCCCCCTCACCACCTAAAATCTCTATGAAAACTACTTTTTTTCTCTTTCTGTTGTTTGAATGGATAAATTGACTGCTTTGGATAGAATTCTTAATTCCTAATTAACATTTTTAAAATTATATAAGTTCTATAAAATAAATTAAGGTAATTAAACCTGTTTTTGAAAATATTTACACAATGCTCAGGAATTCAAATAATAGTTCTGTTTGTTTATTTACAAATTTTTATTTTTAACAGATAAGAGGTATGCTAACATTTTTGAATGATTGGAAAAAAATATTGGGGTTACATAATTTGTAACAAAACACCATAAGGACTCATAAAGCATTATTTAGAAAATGCTGTAATATTTATAAAATGAACGAAACCGCTATTGTTTCTAAAATCTTTTCATAATTTGTTCGTCAAGAATGTACTGATACTTGTATTTATGAATAAGTGCTCTGATACTTGTTTTTTATTACTATATCACGATTAATTTTAAAATCTGCTAACCGAATGAACTTTCTTAGCGGAAATAGAGTATTGAAAATAAAATTTAGAAGAGTGAGAGAACCGAACTTTGAAACTTAAAAGTTATACTGATGTTTCAGTAATACTCTTCATTTTTCTATTTTTTAAATAAATGAGATTTATAATTAATCAAACAGAAAGTTTTTTGAAGAAAATTAAATGATCAGAATTTTAAATGATTAATAAATAACAAAGTTTTGCATAGATTTTATCGATATTTATCGACAGTTTTACATAGGTTTTTATCGATATTTATTAATATTTATCAACAGCTTTGTATAGGGTTTTATCAATATTTATTAATAAATATCGATTTTATTGATATTTATCAACAGTTTTGCATACATATTTATAGATTTTAAACAGTTTTGCTATGTTTTTTTAAAGAAATTTTCTTCTTTTCATTGTTGATTTCCTTCATCTCCTGTGCTGTAATGATATAAGTCAAATGCTTTTTTTTTGTCTTAAAGTTCGTATACTATTATCCAACTGAAGTTTAAAAAGTATGAAAGCGAAATAATTTGTAGATTTCTAGAGTAATTTCTTATCGAAGAAAAGAATTCCAATACAATCCAATCAGGAGTAATTTCTTTTTATATTTTTCAAACAAGACCTGCAACCAGATGTTATCACATAAATAATATTTGCAATCGTCAAATAAATCTCTGTTAATAATAATGCGAGTTAATCTCTGTTAATTATAATGTAATTATATGTGAGTGTTGGCATTCAACAAAAGAGATCATTAAACTAAGGGCTATCAAATTTGGCGCAGTTTCTGCCTTGAAGCGATTTTTAGATTAATTAGGAATCAAATAAGATTTTAATATTCTTTTACCATACATCTGAGAATATTATAAGGGAAAAGAGTTTTTTTACCATTATCTTGAAAAAAAAAAGTGTATTTATATCCTTTTTATGATATTCGAGCTGCCGTTAATTTTTAAATAATTTTAATTAATCGTTAAAGTTGCTTTTAAGCATATTTTACAATAATATATTCATTATTGTCATGAAAACATGATAATTTTTATCCTAGTTTTTACGAAAAACTTATGGAGCACAAATCTCTCATGCACCGGACGCTTTTTATTAGAGAGTATACGAGAAAGTTTCCGAGAGACCTCTCCTTCTGGTTAAATAATGAAAACAGTTTATTTTATTTAAATGTCTGTTAATGTTCTGGGGTGAATGGTCCCTTAAAGTAAGCATGTCACAAGTCATTTGGTGCCTTTGCCTGATGAATATTGGAACTTTGCAATCGCGTTTACTTTAATCGATTAACTCGATTAACTAAGAAATATATGAATCGCGTGTGATTGGAAGACTTTTTTAATCATATATTTACCAGGGCAAAAAAAAATCAATCGAACCAAACCCTGGTTCACGTTTAATTTTGTATGTTATTACAGTTTACTTCAGCGATGTTTTAAGCAATAAATGCAAATTTATTATGTGTATATAAGTTCTTATTTAAATACATTTCGCTTGTAAAATATCATGTTATATTTTCCATTGAGCCATAAGTTCTTTATAAGCATCCTACAGTGGATGTTTAATTAAGTTAGTTATATCATATGGTTAGATTGTAGATTTAATTTTATAAAATTCATTTGATTTGTCTCACTAAAAACACTAAAACTTTTGCGTTGCTATTAAAATTTTAAGCATCAAGTTATAAAAACAGATCGTATTGTAGATTTTTTGTTACTAATGGCACTTACCATGGACAAGCGCACTGACGGCCATCAGCGATTTTAAGCGGAATGAGCGCCTCTTGTTTTTGAAGTAGCGCCAACTAGGGTTAAGAGCACGACTTAGCTACACATCACATTTGCTTGCATAGCCCTTTTTACATGGGGGGAGGGGTGGCAACACATCCACACACCTCACAGATAGACACAGAAGAAAAAATATACTCGAACAAGGGACGCCCAGATCGCGAGGAAGACACGCTACCTCTGTGTCAGAACGCCGGTAAAAAATAGATTGTAAAATGTTTAAAGATTGGTAAGGAGAAGTACGGGCAATACAAAGCATTTTTTAAATAAAAAGAGACTCTTTGAGTCAGATAGTTGAAATTTGGTATATTGCCTTTACACAAAATTAATATATCTTTGAAATTTTGAGCGAAAATCATCCAGAGAAAATCCGTAGGTGCAAGTACAAGTGAACATGAAAAATATCAAACACAAAGACTTATATAAATAAAATTTAACGCACAGGTTTCGCATCTAACATGTATATCTAATTTAGAATCAAATTTGTCAAAGCATCGATCGCCCGTCAATGTATATTTCCCATGCATATAAATTTCAGTGCACAAAAATATAATGACTTAAATAAATGTACTGTGAAATGTAATCTTGTGATTACAGTTTTTTTTTTTTTGTCAAATTTTAGTTGGTCGGAAAAAATTGCGTCAAAAATGCATATTCGGTTGTTTTCTGTTCCTGGAGTACAAACAGCATCCCAGCCATTAATAACACACAAAAAGCATTTGTAAAATTGCGCTCTAATAAATTCTTAAGTAACTATTTTTCGTCAATGGCCTGCTGTTAAATTAACTTTATGAAGTACAGAAGTCTCGTAATTGGAATTCGGAAAATGGGAACCTGAGCGATCATGGCATCCATGGCCTTACCCAACTTCAATGATTTTATGGGTGCGAAAAAGGGAATAACAACTTTAATGGGCATTATGCGAGAAAGTTTGGAGGAGATCACTCTTGTAGTTTTTCTCTTTGTATTTTTTGTTTGAGTTAATTAACCAGTGAATAATTTATGCACAGTTTCCAAAAGAAATTGGAACTTTTTATCGCTTAAGAGTAAGTTAATATGTGAGTTTTATAAGTTTCGACTTCAGCATCTACTGGTGCGAGAACATGACCCTATTTCACCGAAGACTGTTATATATGTGGACTTAAAAAAGCATGAATGTCAAAACACCTTGCATGAGATGTCATACTAATGGAATAATGTAAAAATTTCGAAAATGGAAAGCCTTTTAACTGTCAACCACTTTGTCATCTATTTCTTATTAGGTGAAATTTTTTTAGAAACATGATTGACGAGAACAGTAATGAGAGTATGAAGTTAAAAGGAAACGAACTACAAGGAAAAAAAAGAGCTGGTATCAATTATTCTACAGGATTAAGAAAATATTAAATATATTTTTAATTTACAAATCTTTTATTCGATGAAACATTGATTCAGTAAAAAGGATTTAAATGTGCATGTGTTCTTGGAGTGGCATATTATTTAGTTTAGTTACTTGCTGAAATTTTGCTTCAAGTAAGTGCTTGCATGGCAGGATATAGTTATTTTTCTTTCAAATCTATACATAATATAAAATTAAGTCTCCTGAAAGTGTCTGTATGTTTAAACCCTAAAAGCTCGAGAAATAATTGACAGATATTGGAGATATTTTTACCATTTTGTAGAACATTTACTGGGGGAAGTTTTAGCTCATTAAAGTCATATCAAAATAAAAAAGTGAGTTTTATAATTGCGATTTTAATTTACCCACGCATGCGCTAAAATCTCAAACTGTGCAAATAGCAAGAGTTGTGGTATGCATATGCGATACATTTCTTTGTTTAGGTTTGATCTCATTATGCCCAAAAGAAGGAAATCCAACTTTGGTGGGATCTCATTGAATGCCAAAAAATGAACAACAAAAAAGCTTCGTTTGTTGCGCGATAAGGAAATCGAAGAGGAAGATACGTTCGGTTAGAGAATATCAGAGAAATAATGTCCACGCTTGGGAAAGAAGAGTCTTTTGAAGAGCTAAATAACCGTCTTTCTTTAAATTGCACTGCTACTGAATTGTGGGGACAGAATGAATCTCCTGAGAAGCGAATTGATCGTCTGTGTTTTGTCTACTGACATTTCATATTTTTACCTTTGTAACAGTCTAAATATTTCTGAGTTTGTGCTATAACAATTGTTTTGTATCTATTTTTGATCATTTCTTAATATATTTTTATGTTTGTTTGATGTTGCTTAACATGGCCATGTGATATCGGACGGAGGCTAGACTTAAGTTTACAGCTAATTTTTCTTCTTGGATGCTATGCCATTGGCAATGCCGTACGAGTACTGCTAGTTTATAATAAGAAAAACCCTGACTGATTTATTTACAGTTACACAAAGGGAGAACTGACGATACTCGAGCCTCGAGCAATCAACTCCTTCTTTTCACTAGCAATAATTTCTATCGCATGCTCCAACGGCAGTCACAATCGTCCAGCATCTTTACATTTTTTTCTTCTTCGATCCCTTCGAAAAAGGTCCCCCGGGCTTGAGCTGGAAGAGGCGGCGTCCCCAGAGGTGTCATCACAAGGGCAAAGACCTAACCTCGAACGAATGAATGGGTATCGATGAAGAAGACTGAAATACTAATGATGCCTAGTCACAAACGGGCAGATGTGACCTCAACGAAAAAGATTCAGAAGTGCCTGTCCTGCGGCTGTTTTTATTACCAGCTTGTGCGCGCTTCTCTCTCTTTTTCTTGCTCCTTTTCTTTCAATGCTCGTAATGAAACCTGAACGAGACGGGGGGAGAGGGGGAGGGAAGATTCATTCGAAGAAATCATTGGAGACGTATTCAAGATCTCACTGTTAACTGAGAAGCTGATGACTTATCTAACAGATGGAATTTCAATATTTTGTTCCGTGTGAAGGTGGTGTAAATCACTCCTCCCCCTATGGGTATGGGAGAACGAAATATAAGTTGCGTCTACGTACGAGATAGAAAGAAAAAATAGTTTTAAACTTGGTTTTCATTTCAACCTTGTCCTCAAAGGCATTGGGTATAAAATGATGTACAAGGTCATGCCGAGATATCCTTATGAATCCCTGTCAGTTCTGTCAAAATTGAGATTCCGCACCGCTTGTTATATTTTACTTAATTTTTCCTCCCCTCTATGAGCACTCCCTCTTTAAAACCACATTTCTTTTTTATATTTAGATTTATTATTTTTTTAAACAGCTTCAATAAAAATTATACATATTTAAAAAGTAATTTTATACGCTATATAGTTTAGAAATACTGTACGCACTGTTAATCCCTTTGCAATCGGATGGTGCCTATCTATACACACTGTTAACCTCTTTGCAATCGGATGGCGCCTATCTATACACTCTGTTAACCCCTTTGCAATCGGATGATACCTACTATACATTCTGTTAACCCCTTTGCAATTGGATGGTGCCTATCTATACACTCTGTTAATCCCTTTGCACTCGGATGATGCCTATCTGTATACACTGTTAACCCTTTGCATTCGGATGGTGCCTAATACTCACCATTCAACGTGGTGCATCATTTTGACCTTTTATTTATGTATTTTTTAACTTTGATTATTAAAAACTCTTACAGAATGGTAAAAAGATGCAAATTAATTTTTCAAAGAAATTCGATTTGAAGCTATTATGTATATTAATTTTCAGAGCAATAAACAAATCTTTGTATTAGGTGAATAACTATACACCGAACCCTTTGCCCTTTTTTCGAGTGCAAAGGGTTAAATGTATCGCCATAAGAAATAAAAAAAAACTTGGTATTTTCTTCTTAACAGTATGCATAATAGAAGTTTTACTTCAAGCATGAACATATATTGGAAGTTATGCAGTAATTTTTTAAAAACTTTATAGTGAGAAAATCCCGCCTTTTGATTATTTAGTTAGATTAAAATTTACCCTCTAACAAACAGTTTTTAATCAGTTTGATCGGTCATAAACACAAATCTCGGTGTGTGTGTTTTCAATTCGTATTGTTAGTTCAAACTCTCCCAATTATATATATATATATATTGTTCAAATTTTCAATCGTTAATAAAATATTTTTTATTCATATACTCAATTCAAATACATTTTTATTTTAATTTGTAGTGGATTACACTTGATGTTGATGCAGTTTTTTTTTTCAAATATTAACTCATTAATTTGGTTGATTTTTATTAGGTAAAAACTAACCAAAAACTATGCCAAAAATCTTCCCCCCCCCGTCAAATGCGTAGGACTTCAATTCCCCCCATTGCTAATAAGGTTAGGCTTGAGATGTTTTCAATCGATTATTTCAAACTATTCTATTTATTTTTTTAGCATTTGAAGCATTTAAAATTAAACATTGTTAATTCATAAATTTTTCGGATTCATTTTGAAGTACATTTTAATTAAAATAAAACAGAAAAAAGGAAATTAAAAAATTCTAATCTGTATTATGTTACCTCAACTGACGTAGAAAATTCATGCATTTGCGTTACCCCAATTGGCGTTGAAAAATCACGCATGCGCAGTGTGTTCTGATTTATTTTCAACAGATACGGACTTAATTTCATTTCGGCCAGACATAATTGTTTGATAAATTATTTATATTAAATGAAATTATATAATAAAAAGTAACTAAAATAATATTTTTCATTGTTGATATAAGTAGAAATTAATTTAATTTTTTATATATATTTGTTTATATCTCTTTTATGCGTCGCCTCTCTTCAGGGTCAATCTCGGGTCTCTGTACTGCCTTGTGGTATTCGCTGTGTAGTTCTTAGTTGTAGAACACTGAAAAATATAGTAGATGAGATTGAAGAAACAGATATAAATAACCAACTCGAATGGTAATTGCAAGGCAGTGGGATTTATTTTCAAAAGCAATGGAAAATTTCCGATACCCACGCTCGTCGGCTGTTTCTAATAACTCGCAGGTAAAAGTAATTAGATATTTTTCTCACCTATTTTAAAAGTGGTGCGTTCCATTTCACACCTGCGCATAAAGCACCAAGGCTGTATTCTTTCTTTCTATTATTTTAGGTACTTTTAATCAAGTTTTTAACTTTGCCAGATACAAAAATCTATTTTGGATAAAATAATGCCCCGATTCCCTGCATATATAAAGAAAATTGCACTAGAAGTTCATAAATCATAATATTTCAGAGTCACAGAATCCTTCATTTCCTTAGAAAGTATTTTTTTTAATTATTAGCTCCTTTTAGCACGTGCTTTTCATTTCAGTTTTCATTGCCTTTCAGTTTTTATAAATGCTGCATCTCTTCTGTCGAATAATGGAATCAAATAATTAAGTTCGAATAACCTTCCAAGTGACTAATAAGAGATAGAAAGTCAAAAATAAAAATCTTCTCAGCAATCTGGAAGGCTTTACATCTAAATTACTATCTGGTATCCTAAATTGTCGATGTCAGAAACAGTCAAAATTAAGGCACGAAAATCACTTTTCAACCCCTAACTTCTAAAATAGTGCATCTATCGAAAATAAGTATAGCAATTGTTCGTCTTAATATACTACTGATTTGACTGATCGGATTTATTTTTATATCTTCAATATTAAGGAAGTCGAAGCGAAATGAAAATTTCAGCATCCCAATATTTCCATCCGCTTCAAGTGAGATGAGGCATTTATGAAGTCGTCTGATATTCATACTTTTCCAACAACATATTCCAAAATAGTTTATACTCCAAGGTTTGTGTGGATGCATGTGTATGTGCATATGTGCGTGTGTATTTGAGTGTATGTGTGGGTTTGTGTGTATGTATGTGCATATGTGTGCGTATATGTGTGGTTTTTTTGTGTATGTATGTGCATATGTGTGTGTATGAGTATATGTGTGTTTGTGTATGAGCATACATGTGTATATGAGTGCATGTGTGTGTATGTGCATATGTGTGTATGTGTTTGCATATATAAGTTTATGTGTGGGTTTGTGTGGATGCATGTTCATATGTGTATGTGTATATATGTTTATGTGTGGGTTTGTGTGGATGTATGTTTATGTGCTTATGTGTGTATATATTTTTATGTGTGGTTTTGTGTATATGTATGTGCATATATGTGTGTGTTTATATATATGTGGTTTTGTGTGTATGTATGTACATATGTGTGTGTATATATGAGTGTATGTTTGGGTCTATGTGTAAGTGCGTATGTGTGTATATGAGTGTATGTGTGGGTTTGTGTGCATGTGCATACGTGTGTGTATGAATGTCTGTGTGTATTTATGTGTATGTGCATATGTGTGTGTATGAATGTCTGTGTATTTATGTGTATGTGCAAAAGTGTGTTTGTGTATAAGTGTCTGTGTGTATGTATGTATATATATAATATAAACTTAACATTTGAATGAAGGGGGATTTTGAGTGCTAGAGACCATAATTGGTAAAGAACTGAAGAAATTTCCCGAAGTTTTCCCGAAGGATAAGCCCGTTTAAATTCCAGGCAGTGAAAGTTAGTCAACAGATTTTGAAAAATCAGAAATAAAATTTAAAGTTTGCTTGATTTATAAATTGAAATAGAAGTATTTAATTAAATCAAAAGTGGTTTTATTTTTGAAACCCAGCAACGACGAAAATAATATTTTAAGAGAATAGATAATTATAATTTATCCTACATATAAACATGCATTACTATTCTATAAACACCTGGCACTTATCGGCGAAAATAACTGTAACTGTTCTTGCAATCTGTTTTATCTGCTCATTTATAATCAATGGATGGAGTATCTGAACAGGGATAGCCGAGGTTCAATTGGTGCAAACGGGTAATTAAAAACAATTTCTGCCGAATGACACTCTAAGGAGTGAACTACCTGCAGATGTTGAAGGCTCGCATCTGAAGCCTTCTGTTCCAATGCTATCATGAAGAAGGCATTTCATCCCTTCCGAATGGAATAACAATGTCAGTTAAATAAAGCCGTTGCTGCCCTGTTTTTCCGCTGCAGGAGTCATTATTAAATTACATTGTAGCACAGATCACTCATTCTCTTTTCCCAGTGTCTGCCCCAGCCTTCGGAACACGGGCTATTCGATTCTTATTTATTTATTTCCAGCTCTGCCTTTTTCTTTTCTTTTCGAAGGCAAATGATAAATGGCCGCTCGGCTTGACAGGTGACAAAAAAGGCGTTCGTGTTGCCACCAAGACGGGCTCGGAGAAGGAAAAAAAAAGTCAAAAGAAATGTTTTATTTCAATTTTTCACTTCGAGAGTAGGTACTTTTGTTTTTAACCTTCGCAATCCACCAGTTTCGCTTTGTTGTTCCGGAGCATTTGTTTTTCGACGAGGTGTGGGAGGTAATTGTAACCTTATCTATTCTTTGTTGCTCATTCGTGTAAAGGGATATACAATGCGTTGTGTTCATTTATATATTTATTTTTACTAGTAACTGCGCTCAATGAATGGATTTATTTACGAAGAAGCAATCGTTTTTTTTTTTCCGAGGCCATAGTATTTTAATTTTTCTTCTTCTATTTTTTCTTTTTACGCCAGCATGGCTTTTTAACCCTTTCACGCTCAAGGGAAATATTTTTCCCTTCTACAAAAATCGTTATCGATTGTTCATTTATTATTGAATCGGTATTTTTTTACTGAATGTCAAAATAAAACGTAAGTCCAAGGCGAGAAAATGTGTTTCTGAACGAATATAGAAAACGTATAGAAAATAGGACGCATAATAAATGTGTTATGTGCAAGGTCCACTTGTGCTTCACAAGTAAACGAAATTGTTTCGTAGAATACCATAACTAAGTATTTATTTTACTTTTCTGATAATTTTTATTGTGTTTTTTGTATTACAAAGCAATAAATAAACCTAACTATAATAAACCTAACTCTTCATTTATTTACTTTTATGGTCCTGTAAGGGTTAAGGGGACAGTAGACTCAAGAAGGCATTTTTACGAATTATTCATTTAGAGTTAAGAAATTATTTATGCGATTTATTTAAAATATAAATATGACAAAAAAATTTAAAAAAAACTCTTTAAAACAAAATCTATTGTCTTTAAGTTTTCTTTTAAATATATGAATTTTAAAAAATTAAAAATATTTCTAGCTACTTAATTTTTAATATTTTCTGCCTATATGCAATGTAAATTTATGTCAAAATATAAATTTGTTTGGAACAAAATGGGCTAGGATTTTGTAATTCCAATTAAAAATTTATTATCGTTTTTTTTAGAAATATAATTAAGTAGAAGCACTAAATTTTCATTCGAAATTAGTGTTTTTCTAAACTACAATTGACTTTTACACTGTCTAAAAGATCATGAAACATAAAATGCATTCCCAATTTTCTTTTGATGTTTAACCAAAACCTTCATATTAATTTTCCTAAAAAATTTTCCCCAAAATTAAAGTGTTTGGGATATTTCAAAGATACTTAAATCTGATTAAAACAATATGTGGAGGGGAAAAAAGTGCTAAAAAGTATATTTAATCCTCTGAACTCTTCAAATATTCATTTTTATTGAACAATACGTTTTTAATGCTATTCTTGTAGCATATAAAAGTAAATTTGGGAATGAAACTGTGAAAACAAAATTTTGTATTTGTTGATTTTTTTTATCTTTTGCTTATTTTAACACATTAAGGACAGCAAAGAAATCTGTTGGTCGGTCTATACTTTCGCAAACATGCAAACGTGATCTAAAAAACGCAGTGGGTTAAATATATGAAATCTAGTGTGTCATTTTTTGAATGCAACTGTAATATAGTTTCCTATCAGATTTTGGTTTCAATTGTTCAGAAAAAAAGCGTTCAAATCTGGCATTCGATTTTCTGGTACTTGTGTATTAAACGCATCATAGTTTATAATAACCAAAGAACTCACGCTAATTGGCTCTTCCGTAATCATTGCTCGCCATTATCAAGCAGTGAATACTCAAATAGTTGAAAATCGAATGTGTAATTTAAATGTTTTCTCCTGATTGAAACTTGATAATTTTTATGATTGATTCTCCGACCACTTGAAATCAAAAATCACAAAAAACCAAATTTTGCAAAAGGAGGGGAATTAGATATGCAAATAAGCGTCTGGTGTCAACTCAAACCACGCCCAACGTATCAGAAATGTCTGAACATTCAGCTTATAGACGCATTAATTTCGACACACTTCATTATCTTTTGGGTAATAAGTTTATTTAATAATAAATGTATTTCCTTAATAGGAGTCGATTTTTCATACATGAAACCCTTTTAAAAAGCGCATGTACTATGCATTTTTTTAAAAAAGTAATCATTGGTTTAAGGGTTTGGTGTAAATTGGGTGTGTAAAAGCTGGAGGTAATTTTTAAAAAATTGACAACCCCTACGTTAGAAAGTATCCAATTTTTTTTTCACAAATTAATGCTAGGTGAAAAATTTGTCTTTATTTTATGTGACTCAAATAAATATTTTTGGGTTCTGATGTCACCTCGACTCTTGTTATGCCAAAATATTAAGTTATAAGTTGAATCGATTCTGGTTATCATTATTTACAATTTATTCCTTATACGTTTTGTGTTCATTGTCGAAATTGATGACACCTGTTGCTTTAGAATGTAGCAAATGTAACAAAACATTAACATTAATGTAACAAAACATTAAGGGATACTCATTAATTCCAAATAACTCTTATATCGCGCTGTGAATAACAAATTTTTAGTAAACAAACTTAACCATCAAGAATGGTTCCTTGAAACTTTCTCGCATATCCCCCTCAAAATTTTCTGACCTCTCATCAATCCATAATTTGGGAAGCCTACTTCCGAGGCAAAATAGAATTCTTTAATTATAATAATACCGTTTTCAGAATCATTTTCGATTTTAAATTACAGAGAGTTTATAATACATAATGAGTTTTGACTAGAAATTATGGTTTGTATAGTTTATAGAAAATAAACGTTCTCTTCGCGCTTGAAAATAGATTACTTTCACTGCTCATATACGTAGCATCATTTCTTGAGAACAACTAAAAAATATGTGCCACTTTTCTAAAAAGCACCGAGAATAATATGGCTATTTAGGAATCACCTACTCTTGTTTAAGCCTGAAATGTATAAATCTTTCTATATTTTAAATTTGATTACCAAAGTTTTTCGATTACTGTTTGAAAATGCAGATTTATCACAAAATGTAAACATTGAAATTTGTATCCAGTCTAACATTCCAAAACAGATCAACAGTCCCCAAAAATATAATACCTATATGTACTATTATCAATGTGGAAGTTTGGATGGATAAATGATGTTAGTCAATCACGCTAGAACGGCTTCTTCTGTATAGCCGACTACCCCGGCTGAATGAAATTGGATGAAATTTAGCGCAGAGATAGATCATAGTCTAGAATAGAACATAGGTTACTATTTATTCCGTTTAACTGAACGGTTAATTTTTTTATTAATTAAAAACTAACTTTCTCGCCAAAAATCTGCATTCTCCACCGCCAAAGCAGTAAGGCTTTTGATTGGTTATTTCAAACAATGCTGTTTATTTTCTTAGCGTTCTAAAATTTGGCAACAAATTTTTTTTGGCGAAAATTATTTTCAAGAGTGTTATAAAGATACGGTTTGATGACATTTTACATTGCGATTAGACTGCCAGTTTTCATACATACACATCAAAATTTCTACACGTACGAAGTCGCGGGTAAGAGCTAGTAATGTAATATAATGCAATTTAATATTTAGTAAAATAATATAATATTTTATATTTATAAAATACTAGCCTCCTTTGGTGATCAGTCAATTCCCCAGTAATAGTACTCGTTGAAATGTTCAATTAAATATTTTATTTCTTATAGCTTTATCTGTAAAATATTTTTAAGCTTCAGATTTTGATAGTTATATATTTCACTCGAACTATCATGTAGGCCTTAAGCTGTTCTGTTCATTGTACTACGTATTTCTCTGTCTAATTTTCTGTAAGAGTCCATTAAATTTCTAATTTAAATTAAGGTGGAAATTTCAAATTGCAATAATTATAAAAACATTTGCATTGAAGTTTTATGTGCGCAATTTATGTTATTTATATAATATGTCAAAGAATTAACCATTTTACAAACATTTCTCTAATTCATCGAAAAATTCAGTTTTTAATTTTACTTACGAAAGATTTAAATAATGAAAATAAAAATATTTTATTTCAGCCAGTAATGTACATATGAAAATATCATGAAGTTTAAGTTTTGCACAATCCTTAGGTCCTAAGGAATTATATTTTGTGAAATATTCTAGATACTTCAAGTTCTAAATAAAGAAACGGTTTTATCTTTTGAGACTAACTCCGACCGATTTATGGAGTTTTTATATAACAACTTTAGAATCAACATTTCCTCAATCATAGGCCAGTCACTGTCAAGAACCTTGGGAGAATATTGGCGTGTCTTCTCTTAGACGATTCATGAAGTGGTCTAAAATCGACAATTTTTATAGAAGAATCAT
This sequence comes from Argiope argentata, assembly GCA_026289955.1. Taxonomy (NCBI): domain Eukaryota; kingdom Metazoa; phylum Arthropoda; class Arachnida; order Araneae; family Araneidae; genus Argiope; species Argiope argentata. Next base: position 3,861,975 of record JAOUZG010009736.1, read on the forward strand.
ATTCAAATTTTAAAAATTAGTCAGTTTTTGTAATTTATTTGAGTTCAACACTTTTTATTTAAAATATTGGTGTCTCAAGAATAGTTTGTTAAATATGATTCAAACAGCAGAGGACCTATGTAAAAATTTAGAATTTAGAATTCACTGAAGCATTTATTGACTCAAGTTACATAAAATATAATTATTTTTTTCATTTAGACCATTTTGTTATAAGATGTATGCCTAAAATAAGCTGATGAGCGCCAATTAGTGATTATCCTAATTATATTAAATATTTGTCTTGAATTAAACTCTTTTAATGAATTGTAAATTGATTGATTGAAAGGAATGAAAATGGCATTTTTAGCAACAATTTTTATTAAATTAATAATATAGATATTGTAAAATATCATAAAAACTTTTACTCCATTCACAGATTTTTTAGAAATCATATTTCAAATTTTTTTCACTTAATACAGACTTGCACTGATAATTACACTTTTATATATTAAATTTGTAATAATAGTTTTTTTTTTTTAATTTGAGGTTTCTGTCAATGTTATGGCACCACAATCAAGAAAAGCTAATTTTTTATCGTGGCGTGCTCGTGGAGATTAAAACTTTATTTTTACATTGTACGAAACAAATTGTTGAAAAATATGCTTAAAATATTTTTTTTAAAAATTCGTTAAAAATTGAAACTTAATTTATATGTCAAAGTGTTGACATCATTAAAAAGATAATTTTTTGTGCTTTAACTTTATCCAAAAATCAATTTTGTGCAGTAATATTTTCACAACTATCCCGAAAAAACGCCGAAATTCCGTTTATTTTTAACTAACATTCTAATAATAAATTTTAAAAATTCATTCCAAAGCACACATTTCTGGCCTCCAAGGCTATGCATACGCCAAATTTGAGGGTTCTAGGTCAAACGCACCTAAATTTTATACACACCTTTGGCCCTGAGGGATTTTATTCAGAGAAATATTCTTAATGATACAACTTTTAAATAAATAAATAAATGTTGTTATCTTCTTTTGTCAAATCTGATAGATTTATGAATTTTTGAATAGTTTGGAACAATCAACATTTTCATTATCTTAAGCCAATTGGTCTTGAAAATTTAAATACTGAGGGCTGATAAGGGTATTATCTTTTCGACATCATCTTATCATCTTTCCTGAAATGATCTAAAATAGGCCTTTTTTATTGAATAGTGGCATTCTGATTTTCATAAATCAGTCAGTTTTAATGGCTGATTTAGTTGATTGGAGTGTAACTCTTTTTTGAAACAAAATATTAGTGTTTCAATAATATTTTGTAAAATAAGCATAGTAACTGTTCTGTATCTATGTGAGATATGATACAGAGCAGAAGATCCAGATAAAAACTGAACATTCTTCGTTTATTATAGCATTCTGAGCCCGACTTAGCCTAGTTGGGGCCCAGGGCAAAAACTTTTTTGGTGCTCCCTCTGCCTCACTTCTTTAATAATGAAAAACATTCATTAAAGAAGGAAACGTAAAATAAAATTTCTGTTCGATTTGGGGGCCCCCAATTATGTAATGGCCCGGGACAACTGTCCTGTATACTCCTGCCTTAGTCAGGCCCTGAGAACATTTATAGAATCAAGTTCCTTACGATATATTTTTTTCCTCATTTAGAACATTTTAATGCATATATTTCTATTATTAAAAGTTTACAAAATAGCCAATGGACCTTGAATTGAAAAAATATATATTAAACTCTATTTGCCTTAAATAAATCTGATTTATTAAATTAGTAATGCTGATGATCGTAGAAAGTTTTTCTTTACAATTACTTTTAGAAAAATCAAACGTCTTTTATTTCATTTCATATACACTCGTTCTGAAAATTAAATTTTTATATTTTAATTTGCAATAATATTCGATTTATTTTTTAATATGATTTTTTATCAGTATGATAGTAACTCGATTGTAAGAGCTAATTTTTTCGCACGCACACGTTACGTGCATGTGTAGGTTAAGTTTTTATTTTGATTTCATGTGAAATTAATTGTTGAAAATATAATTAAAATGTTTTTTAAATAATATAAATGTGAAATAAAATAAATAATATAAAATTATAAGATAAAAAATTATAAAATAAAATTATAAAAATGTTTTTTAAAAAATCCATTCAAAATAGAAATTTAATTTATTGGTTAAAATTTTAGTATCTCTAAAAAGATATTTTTTTTCCCTTCAATATAATGTAAAATTCAATTTTGTGCTGTAATATTTTCGGAAATTTTAGCAGAAAAAATGCCAAAATTTCATCGAATTTTTAATTAATTAAAATTAGAACGTAAAAAGTTAAAAAAAATCGTTACGGGATGCAAATTTTCGATCGATATATGTAACAGGTTTGGTAGCTGTATGTCAAACGATCTGATATGTAGAGCGTCAGCACGCACGCACACACACGCACGCATACACACACACAGCTTTATTATAAGTATAGAAGTTGGCATTTGTATAGAAAATAGAATTGTGAATTATTTACAACAAAATCAAATAATAGCAAAATGATGAATTATTTAAGATATAAATATCCAGTCCAGCATCAATACTGACATTTAAATTTTCATTCCAAAATGAATTTTTTTCAACAATAAATAAATATGTAATATAATGTAAAATATTATTTAAAAAATGCTATAATATTTAATATTTATATTTATATAACATAAATGTATGGAAATTTGTAGAGAAAATAGCTTTTGAGATTTCTAACTGCGATTAAATTGTATGTCTTATTTTTTTAGGAATTCTAATTGATGATATTAGAATTCCTAAAAATTAAATTCTTCATTATCTTTGACAATACTTCTATTAAAATTTTTTTTAAAGATACAAATAAATTTATAAAAGATCCTTGTCAGAGATTTATTGCCGATGAGACTATTCCGAGTGAGATATTGATTGCTATTCCATTTGATACTGCTTCGCTTGGAAATAGTTAATTGCCGGAACAATTTACTTCGCTAGCTGCTTGTCTCTGCTTTCTTCACGGGGTTGTCTGAAATTTCTGATCTAGATCCAGTTTACCTATTCTTGACACCATCCGGATAACGTTTACGAGAAGAAAAAAAGAAGAAAAGTTTTTTTTTTCCCCTTTCTCTCTTCCTCTCTCTCTCTAAAATTAAACTTGTCTTATTCATCGTATATTTACGTCCGTTTCGGAAAGAATAGAAGCCGGAACACAATTAAGAAAAAACAACAAAAGAAATGAAGTGCAGATGAATGCCGCCAACATTTATCGCCATTTGGTCCGAGGGGGGAAGTGCATTCGTCAACTTCCATCACTCGTTTCCTGATGTTGCTGTGTAGGGGGGGGCGAAAAATGCGCCAACCTCAGCTCTGCCGCCAAAAAAACAATGCTTACGCGGCGTTGACGAAAATTTCGCCAAAAATAAAAGCTCAAACAATGGTGTAGGTTACTTCTCACGACTCCGCCTGTGGAAACTAAACGACAGTATCATTGAAGTCGCGGGATCTTTTAGTTTTTAGTCGGTGTCGTTTTTTTCTTTTCTTGTCGAAACTTTCTTTTTCACATTGGCAGGGAGCCGAAAAGTTCGCTGAACGCGCGTTTAACTCTTTTAACGATGTGGCATGTGTTGGTGACAAATTTTTAAGAATAGTGGAAGTTGGAATTAGTCACTAAAGTGAATTAATTGTTTCACAATGCTGAAACATCAAACAAGAAGCTGTAAAGATAACATTGGCTTCCAAAGCGTAAAATATTCTTATTTCTTGTTTAGCACCGGCAAATACTTTCACAATCACAAAAATATCACTTTAAACACTAAGCAGTTGTTATCGGGCTTTCACCAGTTGGAGTTCTGAAGTAAAGAAGCTCTCTAAGTAAATTCTAAACACTTTCTTTGGCAAAGTGTTTTCTTACTATTATACACCCTTAAGCTAGGTCTGCTACGAGGCACCTCTTCCAATAAAATAGTCAAATGAGTTTCATATTTTGGTAAATTTTTTAACATGGTGAATTATTTTGGGTTAATATTTTTGTTATTTTATTAATCAGTTAAGTATTTCAACTTCTTTGGAAAATGCGTATCTAAGTTGTATCACAAAAATTTACCGAACATGCATAACAAAAACAGAATATGTGTGATATTAAATTATGTCATAAAATGACTTTTATTTTTTTTTATTTCAGTTATCACATTCGTTTATTTAATTAAACTAAGATGCATTTCTTGCATATGAACGAATGGAAACATAGAAAATTAATTTATTATTTTAATTTGCTTTTAGATAATTTTATTGAGCAAAACATGGTACAATACATAGTCGTATTTTATTTGTTCCTTTGGTTTCAACTTGATCTCAAAATATTTTAAACTTCTTGAAACTTATGAATATGTTTGAGTTTTTACTAAATTGTACACAAATTTCACTTATTACTCCTGACGAATAAACTTGTCATAACACAAAATGTTTTTCTTTTTTCAAGACGCATGTACTTGTCAAAAACGATTAACATGTTACCTTTTGAATATATTTCTATTATTTTCTTATAATTACTTCAGACTACTTGGCATTTAAATTTGTAAACTATATTTCTGAAGCGGGTACCGAGGTTTATAAAAATTCTAATCACTAAATCAAAGTAATTAAACATAAGAATTGAACTATTATATTTGATAAATTGTTACTGTTATTCTTTTTAGTTCATAAAATTTGTATTGCGAATAAATTTTATTTGACCTGCATGCGTCCTTCTCCCAGCCTGACGGTCCTTGGCAACTATCTAGTTGGAAATCAGATTTTCATTAGCAGAAACAAAATAGACCATGATGTTTGACATGTAGAAAGGAAAACTCCTTAAATCAGAATCGATATTTGCCAATTATAATATATAATTACTTGGGAAATTATTGCCCAGTAAGATAGGAATTTTAAAAATTTCAGTTAGATTTCTGACTAATTAAAAATTACTCAGAATTTTGTTGTTTTTATGAAATAACCGTGGAGTACATAAAGGCAAAAAATAGAACTTTCACCACTTTAAAATTTAAAAAAATAGACTTTTCACTGACACTCAAGTAATTTTACTTTAATTTTCATTTAGATTTTTGACTAATTAAAATTTAATCAGAATTTTGTGGCTTTTATGAAATAACTGTGTAGCACATAACGGGAAAAAATAGAATTTTCACCACTTAAAATTTTAAGAAAATAGACTTTTCCCTGACCCCCAAGTAATTTCACTTCAATTTTGATGAATTTGTCAAATGAATTTCAAATGTAAATTGTGATTGTGCTTTTCTTTAAACATTTTGGCTATAATATTCAAATTATATTGTTTCATCATATCCTAAGTATCGTGCCTTTATCAATATTAAAATTATAATCATACAATTGCCTGCTTTGGATATTAGTCGCAAAGTAGAGTTTTCATTTTTGTTTTTATTGAAATAATAATATTTTTAGGCTCTAGATTTTGGTTGTAAATTTATAATTTACATTCAAAATCTAGAGGCTTATGCAGTCAAATTAGGCAGGAAAAAATAAGATGAATCAAAATGAAAATATCATTCAATGTTCGAAATTTTAAGACAAATTTTAAAAATGTTCTTTTATTTTAACTAATCTCACTAGGTCAAACTGATTAAAACTGAAATTAGCTCCTTCATTCAGAAAAATTGTAACTTAAAAAGGTCGTTATTTTGCAATTTATGGGAAATTAATCACACTTCAGATTGCATGATAATATTAAGCAAAAAATGATATAAAATTCCTAACTAAGCGGTTTAAAATTATTGTATTTAAAATAGAAATTATTTATTTTATTGTAACTATCTACAAATGAAAAATACTTTTCTTTTAACTTTTGAATTGAAATAAAAAAAATACTATTAATCTGAATTTCAGTTTGTCTTATCGATTTTTTTAAACGTGTTTTTACCCCATGCCACTCTGTTTTCTCCTTTATTTTATGCCTCTTTAAAGGCAATGAAGTTAACTATTTATAGATAAGATATTTTAAAAAGTCACGTTGTAAGTCATTTTAAAATTGTATATAATATTTAATTGTTTCATTGAACGTAACTCTTCGCGATTCGGTTTAATTTATGAATATTGTATTAATATTAATAATTAATTATGAATATTGTAAAATTATTAATTTAAATAAAAAGGCTAAGAACTTTTTAAAATGTTATTTTGAGGAATGTTGATGCTATGACCTTGAAATGACATTGAAAAGTGGTCACATAAAAAAGATCCAGTTGATAGAACCAGGAAATAACGATTGATTCATTATACGCAGTTGAAGTGAAAATAACAATTACTAAATAGCTGTTAACAAGACACATCTGTCTCATTAGCTAGCTCTATTTGAAGAATTATCTTAAACGTTACCTGTTTTTTTCTATCATTGTGTTTTGTTTTCCTCTCTTTTGTGCTTGTTAAAATGGTTAAAGCTATCTTGCTTTGCTTGATTTTCGAATTCTTTTCTCTCTAAAATCCGAATTTCCGGATTTGCGAAATATTTTTATCATTTCCCCCTAGATTTTATTTTGGAACGTGCATATCACTTAGAAATTGATATTTTGCAGTAAAAATATGAATAATCGTTAAGGTTGATATTCAGGTATTGGACATACTTAGACACTTATTAAGAGGAAATATACTTAATGGTTTCTTAAGATGCCATTTGTAGAATTGCTTGGCTTAACCATATTCTTTGCATTTCATGAACCATTATATTTTTATTGGTATCATTTGTTGAAATTCATACAACTTCAAAGGATAAAATGAAAAGTTATGACTTAAAATAAAATGGGGTTTTTTTATCACCTAGAATTTTCAGTAAATAACAAAAAGCATTGCTACAAAAAAAGCAATTCCTCGGAACTTGAACACTTACCTCATCAAATAAACAAGATAATATTTTAAATAATAATAATAAGTAATTAATTTTTTTAAAATTGGTAGGCTACTTAACGAAATGATGCAGTGAAATAAATTTATTCTCAATATTTAATAAAAATATTTCGTTTTGCTAATTAATTTAATTTTTTTAAATCAATTTTTTTAAAAATTGTATTGGCGTTAAAATTAGTGAAGTAACCTCTCAACTCATATGAATGAATTACGAATGTAATTGGACAACGATGATGTTAAAATATTTTGAATTAAAAAAAGTAGCAAGATTTTAAAAAAGATTTTAAAAAGTGCAATTTGGAAATAAGTGTGTAATGGATTGGTTTACTATAATCAAAAGGTAAAGCATTTAAAATAATTATTTATTTAATTTAAAAGAAATCATGTATTCTGCGAATATTTTTCAAAACTACTTATTCGACTTTAAGAGTGCAAGTGTTCTCAATATTTTTTTATGAATGAGTGCAATTGCTGTCATCATTCATTCAGTAAGAAGTAGGCTGTTTTTGTAAGCCCTTGCTTCAAAATAAGTTAGCAATTTTGAAATTATACGCTGCGAATAGATAGAGATCATATTCAAATTAATACACATATTAAGTTAAAACCATTAAATAGGTAATTTAACTTCCGCAATAGTTAAGGAAAAAAATTTCCGTGAAATGAAATTATTTCTTCCACTTCCGTCGTATCTTCCAAAACCACTTTCATCACTGTTAAGTTTCTTTCTTTCCCCCCCCCTGACTGAGACCCAGTTGTCAATGTTGGCACATATTTTAAACTTATGAAATGGCATATTTATGACGTTCGCGGCAGTCGTAAGTATGCCAGACCCCGATGTCTGCCGCAAACACCACAATAACTCATGTAAAACACTCGACTTTTCCCTCCAACAAACCCGAATCGACTGACGAAAGTAAAACAAAATGTTGAAACCCTTTGTTCTGCAGTTCCAGCTTATTCAAAAATAGGAGCAGCTAATAGCAGCTAGGATTCTTTTCGCAAAACATCTGTGGATGTGCGCACTTAGCTGCTGCCTCTAATGTGTTCGGTTGGGGTTTGTCTTTGTTTTTTAATGCTTTCTTATCTGTCTTAAAAAACTTACTTTAAAACTTAGAAATTACGCGTTTAAAGAACCATGAACTATCAAATTGCTATTTGTTGCACTTAATCAACCGGAAAAAGTATCCTCAATAATTTCTTGTTTCGCAACTTTTTTTTTCCTCTCTGAAAGTAATTACATAGGATTCGTCGGGCTCTGTCATTGCAACAGGTCAACTTGTTGAGTATAGTTGACAAGAATTAAAAGTAAGAAACATGGCATATATATTTGATTTTTGTCCCAAAGTTTCTTCGCCAGTATTATTATTTCATCTGTGAATGCAAAAGATTTAATAATTTATTTGGAAAAGAAGGGGAAAAAAAACTTTGGTTTTAATTGTAAGGGATGAATGCCATTTTCACTCTCTGGTTTATTTCTCGAAACTATTGCCGTCATCAAAAAAAAATTCGATTTAAAGATTTTAGGGAATCCGCTCGTTCCAGGCTTTGAAGCCGGAACAAACGTTTTTAGAATGATATCTGTATGTCTGAGAATGTAAACATGGTAACTCAAAAGCGGAAATAGATCTGTAGATGAAAGTAGCTGTATAAAAAAATTGTAGATTTGTATCAATTTTTTTTTCAAAATTCGTCTTATGAATAAAATGTATTTATCTGTCTACAAGAGAAACTTAAAAAACGACGAGTAAAACGGATAAAATTTGATTTATAATTTTTTACGTCAAATTGTAAATACATGTCAATTTTTTAAATATATAAATGCACTAGTATGAAGACTCTATTTATTTGAATGTGAGCAAGTTAATTTAAAAACACAGCGAATATAATAAATAAAATACCTCAAAATTGTAGATTTTTTTTAAAAAAATTTAATCAAATTCCGCCACGAGAAAATATATCTCCCAAACAACATATTAATTTTCACTAATATGCCAATATTATTCGTTCACAATTGTACTTATGAGTGAATTTATAGAAATGAACCTTTTGAACTCTGCAACTATAGTTCACTTAAAATTATTTCTTTACTAAAAAAATTTTAGGCTAAAAATATTTTAAAAATCACTTCCTTCAATTCAATTTATAATTTAAAGTTAAAACAATCAGAGTCCTCAAAAATCTGACTACAATTCTGAAAAGGTTTATTTAAAAATAATTAATGGTATCTTTTTCATAAAACTTTTATTTCCTTCTTTCGTATCTGATTGGATATTATAAACATTGCTGATTAAAGCTAGCCTTAACTGGAATGATAAGTTGATATTGGAAGAAGGAAAAAATAATAATTTGATTTACACAATACTTGTACAGAAATTTTGATATTAGATTTGACGAATATATTTTGCTATTATAATTCACTATAAATTTTACTAAACACCCCAAAACTTTCTTTTCCTATTAGTAATTCATATCACTATTTCATATCACTAGAAGCAATTTTTTCGAAGAGGGATTACCGGTATGACAAATGCTTGAATTTTCGTGGTGTTGACTACGACTGTGTCTGAAAGAATCATGATTATACATAACTTTTGGTTACTAATTCATTGTGTTTTATGCTCTTGTCTTTTTATCATGTCAGAACATGATGTTGTTTTTGGGATGAGGTTTTTAACGTCAATAAAAATCCGTAGGCGAAAAATAAATGTTTCGTTATCTGCACGAGCATTTAAAAAAAAACAGCTTGTGATAACGTGTAACCATTGCATTTGCAAAAGCTCTGATTAAAAAATAATAAGTGAATGACTGCATCAAATAATAATTAGAAAAATGTCATTTTGAGCACGGGATTATATGAAATGATATAAATAGGAAATGTGATATTTTTTTTAAACAATCAATGCAAGACAAAGTTTTTTGTGATCGCTTGCAGTACTAAAGTGACTCATTCAATGAAACCACTAAAATGGATAAAAATGTCATTTAACTTGCACGAGCACGTGGTGCTTGGCCGTACAAGAAATGATGTTCTGACATGATACATCGAAATATGCATAGCAGATTTCATTTGAATCTATATTTATTTATTTATTTTTGTAATTCATCGAAGCGTGGGGGGGGGATTGACGCCCATACTTAAGCTTTTCTTAATAAATTCATGAGTTTCGGAAAAGATTTCAATTTAAAAACTTTAAAAAAAAACTCTACGAAAAAAAATTCTTTGGCGAGTGATAATATTAAGTCAAGATACTGGTCTCACAAATTATATTTCGAATATGTCCAGCGAATACTCTAAAAGTTTTTGCACTCGGACCAACTCAGAAACTTGGAAGTCTAGACAGTTTTCGCACAAATTATAACGCCGAAGTCGATAATTACTTTAACTCCCACAGCAAGACATTGTGATTACTATTTCCCGTGATAAATATTTCAAGATCCTTTTTCCTGCGGAAAAACTCGTGAATCACGTCGCCACGTGATCCACCCACCCGTCACGAACGCTGGCCGCTCATTGAAAATTACGAGGGGGCTGTCATTTCTCTCGCTAATTGCTAGACGTTCTTAATCAGGGCCATGAGAAGCTGGAAGGCTGTGGCTCGTATGTAAATCATAGAGTAGTGTCCGTCGCTCATGGCCTTTACGCAAGGCGTGGGAGTCGCTTCATCTCGCAGCCAAGCCACGGGCTAAATATACTTCACTGATCAATTAATCACGGTATCGATTCATTAAAGCCTGTGCGTCAAGTTTTTCCATTGACATGTTATCGCCTTCCTTCGTTTCGCAATGCGTTTTCGCTGTTGACCACCATAAATGTCTTATAGCCATTCATTACTCAACATTTGCTCGCTACTTTGGGCTGAAAATGTCGCCAAGTCCTAGTTTTAGCGATTATCTATTGCTGCTGTTTGGTGGCAGCAGGTTGGTTAAAGTTCACATTTAACGCCTCTCACTCTAGCTTGATTGTTCAAAGGAATTGGAAATTATTGCTTTATATTGATCCAATTTAGATTTGCCATATTTAGATTCGATATTTTATAATCGTGGGATGTTTTCCTTTTCGAGGAAAACGAACTAAATATTAAGAATGCAAGCAGATTTTCAATAAAAATTAACCCAGGGGAATCATAAAAAAGATTAAAAGGAAATCTGCTATGCATATTTCAATGTATCATGTCAGAGCATCATTTCATGAACGGCCAAGCACCACGTGCTCGTGCAAGTTGAATTGTATTTTTTATTCATTTTAATTGTTTAATTGAATGAGTCGCTTTAGTACTGCAAGCGATCACAAAAAACTTTGTCTTGCATTGATTGTTTAAAAAAAAATATCACATTTCCTATTTATATCATTTCATATAATCCCGTGCTCAAAATGACATTTTTCTAGGTTTTATTTGCTGTAGTCATTCACATATTTTTTTTTAAATCAGAGCTTTTGTAAATGCAATGGCAACGCATTATTGAAAGCTGATTTTTTGAGATGCTCGTGCAGATAATAAAATTTTTATTTTTCGCCTATGGATTTTTGTTGACGCCAAAAAACATCATGTTCTGACATGATAATAAGGATATAAAAACTTTGAGATCTGAATGCATTAAACTTTTATAAAATTTCAGTTGTAAAATACGAAAACGCAATGTTTCTTTTCGGTTTCTACGTATATGACTCAAAGCATATATATAAATTCATTGGTTTTCAACAAAACCTTCTATGCTGACAAAAATATTTCTATTTCATTATTATGAGACTTTCAAAAATGTTATTACTTTTACCCGTTTAAGAAACCAGAAACCAGTAAGCTCGATCATCCCAAAACATTCTCGCATACATTGCAGTAAAGGTTTCGTTCCTTTTTTCCGCCACGTAAAATACTAGATCTTTTATAAGGCTAGAAATGCCTTTATGGTATTAACGAACAATAAAAATGAAACTTTGATCTTTTTAATGAAATATAACATTTTTAATGAATCTCTCGCTCGAATATATATTTTGTACGTGTTTTGATGATGACGTGTCCGCTTACAACAGAAAGAGGGGTGCAGTAGCTTTTGAAGGTATGGACCTCTGAGCATTGGAAGGTAGAAGTGTGACACTTACACACAAACAATTCTATTCTATTCTATTCTATTTTCAATTCTATTTAAATCTTTTATTAAAAATTTATTATCTTTTGTTGTTTTTATATATATCTCACTATGTTCTCCACAATGAATTAAACTACATTTCTATATTATATTGAAACTACTAGAAGAAAATTATCATGATTAAAATTCATAAAAAAATACGGTACTTACGTATTAAGCCGTCGATCCTTTTCCCCAAATCAAAAAACGGTCGCCAATGATCACTTACGCGCAAAAATTGGTTTGCCACGTATTTAAAAGCAGTAAAGAGTTTTGGCCACTAAAATAAAATTTGGCGTGGTTGGCGCATTGTTGACGGATCGGCGGTCTAATACTTAAGTACCGAAAATACTTAGGAAATCCGAATCATCTAACTACAAAAGAAACTGTTTTCATGTAAGAAACTATTCATCTATATAGAAATGCGTTTAAAGTTGTGCTTTGAATAAATTGGAGGCCGTATTAACACCCTAAAACAGTTATTACTAAAAAGAATCTACTTTTGTGTGTGTGTGTGTGAAAATTCTTTCTTGTAGTTAATATTGTATCTTATTTTATTCGTTTTATTTCCTGTTTTTATTTATCTATAGTTTATAGTTTTTTTCTATCTGAGTGATTAGGTATGTTCCCAATAACTTGCATTTTGCATTTTATTATTATCTTATCAAAACAAGTATGTGAATTAGATTTCAGTCTTAAAATAATTTAAACATTTTATGTAATCAAATGGCTATTCTAACCTAGACTTTGTGAAGGCATACTCAATATACAGCATTTTAAGTTTATCTTCGTAGTGTAGTGAAAAGCATAAAAATCACATTTGAGCTCTCTTTCCAGTGACCATTTGGAGCCCAACAGGTGCTGCGCAATTTTTCAGCTACAAAATTATTATCCAAAAATTTAATTTTTGTGCAAAACTTTCACTATTTAGCTTATATATATATATATATATATATATATATATATACAT
>JAOUZG010009736.1:3879979-3890688 GCA_026289955.1 Argiope argentata
TATTTCTCTACATCCATTATGAATCAAATTGGAAAAATCGGATTCATAATGACGTAGGTGAAATATAAAATGAATTTTTAAAAATTGGATTCTTTTTTTCTCTATTGCTAAAAGAAATAAGAGACATAATATTAAAGGGGATTTCTACCGTTTGAAATTATAGAATAACTTTCAGTTAATTTCATTATAATTCAAATCAAGAAATTCAAAATTGTTGGGCATTCAGATTTAGATTTAAATTTCTCCTCGAGGTGATTGATACAAAATTGGCATGGAAATCTTTTTCCAGTTTAAGTTAATTTCATTTCGTCGTCTCAATTCTTAATAAGCTATTTAATAATTATGATTTTACTTGGAAAAATTTTTATCATCCGTTTTTCTAATCAGAATAATTGTTTCAGAAAGGTTTATACCCCTGCTTTAGAAAATTGCACCTGAAAAAAATTTATATAAACAGTTTACCTCTAATTAGTAAACAGCAGTAGTGTGTTGTTTTAGAACTTTTTAAATGATAAAAAACAGAAATTGAGACTGATATTTGTAATTCTATTCTACTGTTTGTTTGGTATCACTTCATGAGTCATTTGAAACTCGTATCAATAAAACATTGATATGAATGAATGGATCTGATTTAAAACTTTCAAGTTGGGGAATCAAAGTCCATAACCGTAACAAGGTATTGTGAGCTAAATAAATCTATAAATAAGAATCCTTTTAAAATGCCGTTCTGATTAAAACTGAACAAAATTTCAAGGACTTTACAGAAAATTCGCCTTACTTTTTGCATGGTACTGTCATTATATCTTTTATATAATTTTCTTTATACGGGATTTTATGTTTTTATATAGACATATGATTAAATTCCCCCGTAGCACATAAAAATTGTACAATATTGATCAATATTTGCAATATTGCTTAATATAATATCTCACAATATTGTACAATATTATGCTACAGGATATGCTACCTGTGTTATGTATTTTGTCTAATATGCACTATCGGAACTATATTAGAAGAAGAAAATTAATTTAAAATGTCACACAGCATTTTGTTTGTAAATACAAAACTTAAAATATACTTTCTTATATCCATTTGCATATTACATTCAAGCAGTTTAGTGAGTTTATTTATTGCTATTTTAGTGCTATTTAGTGAGTTTAAAATACAGTAAAGTGCAGTAATTTCAAAAAACAGTAAATGCAGCTAATGTGATGGAATTTTGAATTTCTTTATTATCTTGGATTCATTTTCAACTTCCTTATATATTTTTTATTTTGATTACATAATAATTTTTCTCAGCTCTAACTTATTCTGCGTCTTATTTTTCCAACTCTTTATTATATAGCTATTTTCCTTAAAATAATTAAACTATAATGAGGATTATTTGAAATTGTCAGTTCTTTAAAATAATAAAATAAAGAGATGGTGCCATTTTGAGTTAATGATATAAAAAAGCTTGAATTAAACTGACATTTAATTAATTATAATTTAAAACACAAAGTATCAGTGATCTGCTCTAAGTTTAACTGCCAAAATTCGCGATTTTTATTTAGCTGTATATTATAACATTCAAATAAAGATTTTTCATCATGATTAAGAATATTTCAACTAGATAATCTGATGTGTAGATCAAGTGGTGTAGAGGCACATGATAAAACCACATCATTGAGCATAACTGTGTGCTATAGTTTAGAACGCATCTTCCCTCCCATTTTATAAAAGTGGGGAAAAGGGCCGTGGACTTCAATTTCTTATTATTGTGTCATAGTTTTGCGCATTTTAAAAACACATCTGCTGTCAAAGATGCATGGATAATAATAAATGCCATACTAAAGCAGGTAAAAATAATTTTTTGCCCGTTAATTTCGGAGATATCGAAACCTCTTAACCAAAACAACATCATGTTCTCACAAGATAATAAAAGGTTAGATTCCGTTTTTTTTCTATCAAACTTATATTAATTTACTTATTAAGATTAATAAATATTATTATATAAGTATGATAAAAGAGAATCTATCTGAAATTAAATTTAGCTTATTGCAACATACCTGTCTAAAAAACTTATCAGGGGAATTTTCCGGTCCAATTCAACATTAAATTTAATTAATTATTAAATATATGCGTTGTTTATGCCTAATAATTTAAATAAAAAACGACTCAATCTGATCCATCTAATTCAAAATCGCAACTTTAAAAAAAAATCTAGGATAAGAGAAAAATGTACGATTTTGGACGAATGGTCTGTTTTGATTTTAGGCTTAATATTTCACCTGTAAAGAAATGGCCTTTTCTTTCAGTCCATGACGACACTGGTTATGTTATCTTAATTCACCGTTAAATAGCTACAGATTCACCCTTTTCCTATCAACAGGTGGATTGACTTGTCGTTCGCAATTAATACGCGCCTGGGAAAAATCCTAACCTGTCATATCTCTTGTCCCTAGCAGCAGTTTTTTCCGTCTAGAATTCCCAATTTATGGCAAGTTGGTGCGAAAACCACTTATTTGTGCAGAAAAGTAGTTTATTACCTGGTGAGGCAGTTTTGGCGGCAACCTGAGGATTGCTCCCATTCACAGAGGGACCGCTTTCCACACCCCTGCGCACGTCAGACGATACGGAGACGCTTTATCTTTATTGCTTCTTTCGGTAGCTGTTTTTTGAATAACAGAGAAGAGGAAAATATTCGTTAATGGAGCTGTTGGAACTTCCTCTCTGATGGGTTGCAATGGGATTTTTTCACTGAATAGTTTCCATTCATCTATCTAATTCTATGTGTGTGTGTGTGTGTTTGAGTGTAATAATATTTTAAAATCTAAACTCTAACTTAATTCCTAATTTTATTTTTATTTAACCCACCGTAACTTAATGTTAAAATGTTCTATTTTTTCCTGATCCTATTCCACCTTTTTTGTTTAATTAATTCAGCAGAAGTTCAGTGAAAATGCTTAGAATAGCTCACACGCTCCAAGTGAAGGGATAAAAATTAGTCGATCCAAACCAATTCTTTTAAAAGATGTCTATAATTCCCTATCTCAGATCGACGCATGTTCAGAAATCCCTATCAGAATCCCATGGCATATAAGGACCGGGGATAGATATTTCTACCCTTTTTCGCTTCTTCTGGTCTTATATCACTTGTGAACGAACGCAGGTTCACCCGCGCTTCTTGTACATAAATTATGTCTCCCCGGATGGAATAAAAACAAACTTTAAAAATTCGAAGTGTCTTCTCTCTCTTTGGCCAGGACACTGCTTTAAAATATATATTTTACATTGTCTCTCTCTCTCTCTCTCTCTCTCTGTGTGTGTATGTGTGTGTAATGGTATTCTCTAAACTAAGTCTTAATTAACTTACTAATTTTTATCTTAATTTAACCCATATTAATTGTTTTCCAAATAGTTTTTATTTCTTGATCCAATTCCACTTATTATTCGATTACTTTTAACACTCGTTCTAGAAAAATGCTGAAATTAGCAGGTCGGCACACTATGAGTAAAAGTTTAAAAATCCCTAATGCTTACGACATTATTTTCAAAATGCTTAAAGTTCCCCTGTATAAATCGACAAGTGTGAAAGAAATCCCTATCAGAATCTCATTGTAAAAAACTACTGAAAGGAAATTTTCGATCCCTTTTCTGCTCTTGTATTGCCAGGTGAATGGTTGTCAGTTACATCATCGCTTCTTGCACATAATATGCCTCCGGGATGAAGTAAATTTTATTTTGTAATACCTTTCCGAAGTTAAAACGTATTTTTTATAGTGTTTTTATATATGTCTAAAGTTCAGTGTCTGAATTTGAAAATCTTTTCATTTACACTACAAGATTTTTAAAAATAAGCAATAAAAACTTGCAGAGTAGCGAACTAATTTTGAATGTTTTTTTGATTCTGTTAATTTGGCATGAATCAAATAAAATGGCCTTCAATTGAAATCTTGAAAGTTAAGATTGGATATTCAGCGAATTTTTTTTAAAAGTGAGAGCATTAATATTCTTTTGGCTATGCTTTTTAAGCCTACGAAAATGTTGGCGCATTAAAACTCATATTCCAGAATTTTTTGAAAAATAAACAAAAAGGAAAGCATTTCCATAATTTTAAATGAGTACTTGAAGATAATGCCTTGCATCGATTGATGATTTTTGTAAAGAATAATTTGTGTTATAATTTTAAATTCAAATATTTTTTTTCTACCCTTAAATAACATAATAAAATATAAAAGTATCAAGAGCATCAGTATCTTTCTATACAATTTTGTACAAAAAAATGAAATCGAATTTTCATGAAATTAATTATAATCTGGCGAGAATTTGAAAGATAAACCTCTTTTAAGAAGAATATATACCTTAGAAAATCTCATAAAGAAATGAAAAAGGAAAAGAAGTCAAATTTATTTTATATTTAAAAAATAACATCTATAATAATAATAATTGAAAAAGTCAAAAAGCGATAATAATGAATGTTTTAAAATTTCAAGCAAATAACAATTTCTACACGTTTGAATGATGGTTTTTATTTAATATAGCTCATATTATTTTTCACATTAAATGCTATTTAGTTGTGAAAAATGGAGCCAGTTAGAATAGGGCATAATATACCTAGAATTCTAAAACTAACGACATCAAGGAAAACTGTCGTAAAATGTCGACATTATTGAAAACTTTTTCGAATGAAATTGAATCTAATTATTCGGGTGAAAATTGAAAGAAAATTATAATGCAGATTCAAAAGAAGAAACAAAAATTTATAATTTTACTTAAAAGAAAGCTTTGGAAAAATAAATCATACGCATAAATGTTTTAATTTACTTTCAAGAGTTTGAAGACTTCATTCCTAAAAACTTCATTATTGCGTACTCGTATATTCCTTAATCGTTATTTGAAGCAGTAAGCAGTCTTTCACCACTTTGTACAGAAAGCCTCAATAGAGGCTTTGCTCTGTTGTGCGACACATGTAGTCCTTGAAGTACACAGTAGTTGGTAGAGTCCTCATATACAAACGTGTAGATGTTTTCATAACTGATTTGAGTGAATAAGTTATCACAATAAATTTGTTGCTAGTATGAAAGTTGCAAAAACTTTTAGAGCCCTGTACAGTTTCAAAAGGGCCACGGCGGCCTAGTGGTAAGGTCTCGGCTCATAAGTCGTAGGGTTTCAAGTTTAAGATCCGATTCCATCAAAGAACCACCGGATAAGGGGGTCGGTTGCAAACGTCATGGCCAAACGCCCTCCAGCTGGTGTGGTGTGGAGAGGTAAGCGCCAGTTCAGGTGTCGTCCTCATCATCTGACGGCGGTTCAAAATTACGAGGTCAGTCTCAAAACAGCCCTAGCATTGTGTCACAATGACACGTTAATATAATTAAACTAAACTAAAAAATTCAGTTTTAAAGTTGTCCCATCAATTTGGTGGTCTGAATCAAATGATCTGATTAACATTCTTATGCATTTTTTTTCTCTTGATTGCCTCAAAAAAGAAAGACTGTTATAATTCACCATGGCTCGATTGGCAGAGTATTAGACTGTAAATCCTTTGGTCCCTGGTTGGATTCCTGGCCAGCGCATTTTATCCAGAGACTGCAGTTTTAATTTACAATTGTTCTTATTATTTCTCTAAAATCGAGATAATTCTAGAACATTCTTTACCATTCGAGCGAGATGATTCTCGAATGCTCCATAGAGTTATAAAAGCTGAGTTCTGCTCAGTTCTTCATTCTGTTCTCCAGCGAGTTGCTTGGTGCTAATAAACGAATTTGTTTCTGACTATCCGTGCCTTTGATTCGGTCTTTGTAACATTATTACAGATTATCTCTAGGTGGGGTAGATACACCACTATAGAAATGTTTAAAATACATGAAGTATTTTCATTCAGAACAAATGGAAAGGCATGCACTAAGATCTTTGCAGGCTCTGATGCTCATGGATTTAGTTTCTTGATCAAGTGTGTTTAAGATGAGCAACTTGATAGAATTTCATTTATAATTTACGCCATACTTGATCTGGATAATTTGATTTTTTAATGTCTTTCAAACTTGCACTGTATTTTTCAGCAGGACCCGACTTAGCCTGGCTGGGGTCCGGGGCAAAAGCTTTTTTGATGGCCCCTCTGTGCTTCACTACTTCAATAATGAAGAATTGAACTTCATTATTGAAGAAGATAAAAACGTAAAATAAACTTCCTATTCAATTTGGGGCCTCTTATAATGTGGGGGCACGGGGCAACTGCCCTGTATGCCCCTGCCTTAGTCAGGCTCTACTTTTCTGCTTCTCGCGATTATCACTGATTCTACCATTCTAAGGGGTGAGACGTGGATGGATGAGTTATTTCCGGAATTATCCATCCTTGATTTCGCTCTGTTAGATACTTTTTTATTCAATTTTTTTCTATATGTTTGTAAGCGACTTTTTTTGCTGTACTATTTTATTTGAACTGAAAATTGCTTATTGATGGCTTATATGGTTAGTTGAATTGGCAAAAAAGATTTCAGGAGTGGCTCAAAGAATTTTTTATACCATATCATTAAATGTGACCAAAATTATCTACTGTTGTTAATTCCAAAAGGCCATAAAAAATTCATTAATAAATTTTTTAAAGTGTTCTAACATAAGTTATTGCTATTTTGTAAAAAAAAAAAAAATGTACCACCAAATTTTAAGAATAGAAATCGTCCTTTTGTTCATCGTAATTTATTGCTTAGACCACCCCTTACAGTAAATAAAAATTGCTCTGAAGTATTGTAAATTGGAATCATTTTCCCACAATATTGCAAATTATCCACTTTTCGTGGATTTAGAAAGAAAAAAAAATAGTCCGAATTCACCTTATTGTTAAAATCTTCTCATTTCATATCTCTGTTCACCTATCTTTTGATTAAATGAAACAGCCAGGCGCATGCGTAAAAGTGACGGCTTTTTTTTTCCGAATCTGAAAACGAACAGCATATAGATATGGGCACAGTTAAAATAGAAAAGGAATATAATTTCCATTTCGGAAATATAAATAAATGTCGAAATTCATCAATACCTCTGTTTAATCTTTTAATATTTACAATAATTTATGAGTTATTCTTTCACAGAATAATAAAGAAAGTTGTATTAAGTATGATTCATTTTCCTAGAAATGACGGAATTCATATAAAAAATGAAATAAACAAACAATTGTGTGAATATGAAAAGATAGGGAAATAGGTGTTGGAGTGATATGACGTCATTGAAATATGAAGGACATTTAAATCAGCACTACGTCAATTAGCATTGATACCGAACATTCAGTACTATGCATACTCCAGTAATTGAATGGAGAAGTGAATCCAGTAGACAAAATTTTATGTCGTTGCTCATTTCCTTTGTGTTGCCATTTTTTATATTTAATTTTGCTGCAGCGTATATTTCTTTTTCATTATTCACTTTCTTATTCAGAAATCCCATAAAGTTCTTTCGCAGACCTGCATTTCTACGCATATGTCATGTTGGGTTTATTTAATTAAAAGAGAAATGAATAGAGATATAAAATGATTAATTGTTCGATGACTTTGGAAGTGTGAAAATAACGGATATAAATCATAACATGTTCGGAGAAAGATATCAATTTAAAATTAAATAATTCAGAGCAATTTTTATTTACTGTAAGGGGACTAAACTTTAAATTATGATAAATGAATGGACATTTTTTAAATTTGATATTTCATTTTTTTGACAAAATATTAATATTTTTTTATGTTAAAATACTTTTTTTCTCTTTCTTGTCTTTAAATCTTTTAATCCGGCCATTCTCTATAATTCAACAGGTGCCTTTTTCCTTATGTCTTGTGTATTATGTATCGGATTAGAGTGTCTATTGTATGCATTATAAAATAGAGGAGAGGTTAGTCCCGAATTCGAGTATGGTTGTTCATTTTCTGTGTGGTGTGTGAGTGTGTACCCCTTTAAAAAGGGGTTTTGCAGAGAATGCGGCGCATGAAGTAGCTAAGTCGTACTCTTGGCCCTAATTGGTGCAACTGAAAAAAACAAGGGCTTAAATTGCTGATAGATCTGCCAGCGGTTGTTGTAAAATGCCTTAAGTAACAATAACGATTACCTGAATATTGTCTAAGTTTGGTTATAATGGCAAAAGTCAGTTCTACTTGCAGTTTCGGGATAACCAAATCTCTTGAGCACATCATCATATTTTGATCTACACTGTAACATTGCATGATAGCAGAAGCCCGACTTATCCTCTGATATAATTGAATTGTAGGCCATTTTTGCTATTGATTCGAGGCACACCTCACATTTATTATACTAGTTTTAATTTCAATAAAAAATTTATCTAATTATAAATTTAAAAAAGAAAATGCCCCCATTTAATAAATTGTGAGGTGTATGCAAAAAAAAAAAAAAAAAAAATGGAACTTTTTTGTTTTCAGTAAGTTATCTCAGTAAGGTAGGTTCCAATAAAGGGAGCTCGAATAAATTTTCCATTGAGATATACATACACTCATTTCGGTAATAATGATGCACCAAATTACTCTGACTTGGGCAGTGTTTCCCAACGTGGGGCCCACGCCCCACAGGGGGTGGTCGTCTTGCAGTGGGCAATTTGAAAATGGACTTGCTACAATTTTAACCCTTTCACTCCGGGCCATTTAAATGTAATGCTAGATATCGGCGCCAAATTTTACAAAAAAAAAAGTAAATTTTTAAATAATAATTGGTAAATATAATCAGATTAATATAAAAAAATCAATATTAAAATTATTTGGAATTTGAATTTTAGTTTTTCATTATATGTTTTGAAATTCTACTTACGTGTTTTGTTAACAATTCGATAGTGATTTATTCCTAGAATCCATCATTTATGTTTCTTAAGTGAACAAACCAATCATTTAATGTTAACTATTATGTATGTTACATGGAGGGGGCGTGAACACTTTAGAAAGGTTCAAGTGGGGCATGGCACAACAAAGATGGTGAAACTCTGGCCTAGGGTGCTCGGATTTTTTAAAAGTAGTCTTGTGAAAATGGAATGCAATGCAATAACTGTCCACACATTGGGCGAACTATTTCGGTGGGGGAAACTAAAGAAGTTAATAATTGGCTTTAGAATGAAGAAGTTTTGATTATATGCATACAGTTTATCATATTTGAAATATATGTAAAGTGATGCAAATTAGAGAAAAATACTAAGTTTAATGCAAAAAGAAAGAAATTATAAATTCGGCCTGAAGACTATCTCAAGGATCACCCTCAATTTAGGGATTCAAGCAAAAGATTTTTTTTTTTTCACGAGAGATCCGACTTTCGTCTAAAACAATTGATCCGACGTGACATGAAAATGAGATTTTGGTGATAAAATTAGTATCAGGAAATCATTTTCGACCAAAAATTTCGGGTTACAAAGGATTTATATTTTTGGTTGAAAATCAGACCCCTCACAGAAAAAATCCCTGGACTCTGAGGGTGACCCTTGAGAAAACCATCTCGTCAGATTCATCGTTTTTTTCTTTTCGCATTAAACAATATTTTTTTTTCTAATTCACCTGTAAAGTTCACCTGTGCTTTATTGGTAGCAGCATTAGCGCTCATTAAATACAACGCATCTTTTTATTAGTTTGGCGCAGAAAAATTTATTTTAATTTTATTTCATAATGATTGCATTTTTGATTAATTTCATAAAGAGACACTAAAATATATTTTAATATTGAGTATTTGAAATTCCGCAAATTGGTGACAACTGTTTTCGAAATCTTGGTTTCTGACACTGAATATTTTAGAATAGCCATTTCAATAGTTAAGATCCAATCATCAAATACTGTTATGCGTACAACTTCTAAAATCAAATCAAATATTTGAAACAAGCGACCGCTTTAAATTCCTCGCGTTCCACATTAAGGAATTCCAAAGCAGATGAAAGTTTTTTGGGAGAAAAGAAGGGAAGGAGGGTGGCGGCGGAATCCTCCCCTCCACCCACTTTCCGACCGCCGCGCGGGCTATAAACAACCAACCCATCCCTTCCGAAAGCACTGCAGATGGCGCTGCTCCGTGTCCGCCGAGACAAAACTTCATCGCTTGCGACTTCCCCATTCCATCCCCCACCCCCACAAAAGCGGGCGGGCAGCCTTCTGAGATGCCCGGGGGGGTAGGAGGAGATGCATCACGCAGAGCAACAGCAGCCAATGGCTTCGCACACCTTTGAGGGGGTGGAGTCCGAAGCTACCGGATCGGCTGAACTCCTTCAGTTTTTTGACGGCCACAGACTCTGGAGGCTACCTGTTGTTGTTATTACTCAGGAGCGGGGAACTTGTTGCACGCCGCGAAACCCAGCGCACGTGACGGATCGGTGAGTCCTCCTTTTTTCGCTCTTTGTTTGTGGAAGGCCCTCGGTTAGGTTAGGTCCTGGATATGGTTAGAAGGGGTACCAAAGAGACATGTGTTCCAAATGGTTTTATGGACGAATAATCTGTTTTATCGTATCGTCTTGGATAGCTTGAAGATTCGAATTCTTATCTATGAAGTGTACTCTATTTGCCAGCCATATCTATTACAGTAGTTTTGCATTTGCATACTTGGTATGAGAACAGAAATAAGCTCAATGGATATTTCCAATAATTTTCAATAATGCTAAATGCAAAAATTGCTCATTTTGGTGCCAGTGTAATTAGTCGATTCAGGGTAATTATGTAAGAACAGAAATAAGCTCAATGGATATTTCCAATGTTTTTTCATAATGCTAAATG
>JAOUZG010009736.1:3890698-3900811 GCA_026289955.1 Argiope argentata
AAATAAGCTCAATGGATATTTCCAATGTTTTTTCATAATGCTAAATGCAAAAAATTGCTCATTTTAATGCCAGTGTAAATAGTTGATTCAGGGTAATTATGTGAAATGTTCTAGCAAGCTTACCCGATGCTTCACGAAAACACTTTCTAATAATGAAGAAGCCTAATGGTATAATAGTATATTTTTCTTTTATCTTTTTTTTAAAACTGTTTTAATGTAGAATATATATATAAATTTAATCCGTAATTTTTTACTGAACCTTTCTTTATTTCTTCTCTTCAATTAAGAATAAAAGATTTTATAAGATCATCATCTAATTATCATAAATGATTAGTCTTGTGTAGATTATTATCTAATTTCATATCCATGAACCCCGAAACGTTTTTCTGGTTGGGAGCTTGCTTTCCAAAGATCGATTGGGGATGGTTTTCTCCTGCCCTTTCATGGCCTTGCCCCATTTTCCTTGTAGTTCTTATTCCAGAAACCTAACTTAAAAGTTCATTGTAAAATTGTGCTACAAATAAGCAAAAAGTTTGTAATTTTTTCCACCAAACGATTAAATATACAAGATAATAATAAATTCTTTAAAAACAACCCTTTAGCCCCCCCCCCAAAAAAAAAAAACAAATATAAGATAAAGTTGTGCGTAGTTGTTTCAAGACTTGAATTTCTCATGTATTGAAACACGTGTTTTAAAAATACAATACTAGTATATGCGCATCTGGAATTTTATTTTATATGCATCTTTATTGCACGTGCAATCTTTAATGATACATGAACGTAGCTTTAATCTGTTGAGATTAAGGAATTGGATATATTAAGGGCTTAGATTTGACTAGAAACAATGCAAGGCTGTGTAGAGTGTTTTTGGAAATCAAATATTAAAGATATATCACTCCAATTTGTAAAGAGATTGTCTTGCCCCATGTGTCTTGTTAAACCCTTTTTGTTATGTCTATTTTTCACTATACAGTCTACATAAGTGTCAGCTATCTTAAATTGCTTGTGAAAAATACAAAAGCAGTTTACCCTGTCAGTCGGTATTTGATTTTTAGTATATGCATTTCATTTTTTTTTCTAGTTATCAGATTTAACAAAGTTTAAAAGGATTGATATTAGTTCGAAAATGACAAGATCGGGCAATTTCAAAACTACTGAGAAATCTCTGTTAACTAGTAATTTATACATTAGAATTTATGTACCTGTATGAATTCTATTTCCAAAGAATGGCTATAAAGGGCATTTTATAAGTTGATTTCAAAACTTTTAATTTATTATTATAGTTACTTTTTATAAATTGTGATTTAAAAGATATTTCAATTAACGACTCATTTTTGTTCATGTAAGCAAGTTTCTTTAATTGCATTGAAGAACTTTCGAAACATTTTTCCTCAAGCATAACGTGCTGTTTCATCATGTGAATTTTATCAGAAATTTCGTTATATCCCTAACTTCAGTCGCTTGGAGCTATCAATCCTACACGGAAACATCGATCTCTTATCTCTTAACGTCTGATTGTTATAAATAGAAGGTATATATGCAAGACTTATGTGTGGATAAAAGTGAAGAGATACATTCTGATTGTACAAAAGTAATTTTAGGATTTTTGTTTATGCATCAAAATAAACATTTTCATTCATCTAAGCAATATTCATATCATTTTTCAAATGGTATACTTAGATTTTGCATGTACTTCTGCCAATATTTTCTATTAGATTTTTTTTATTGACATAACTGAAAATGTAAGGTTTGATTTATCAGGCTTTTATTTTTGTATTTTCTTATATATATATATATTATAAAAAAGATTATTATAAGGTGAATTGTTCCAAGCTTAAGAAGAATGGAAAATATATTTAACTTATTAAGGTTTCTACGTTATGTAAATTTCCCCCTTGTTATATTAACCCTTTGCACTCTGTGGCCTATCATTCGCCATTCAAGAAGGTGCATCATTTGATGTATTATTTATTTATTCGGTTTTGATTATTAAAAACGTCTATATAATGGTAAAAAGATGTACAGGTATGTTTCAGGGAAATTCAACTGAAAACATGTTTATTTATTTTTGCATTATATTACTAACTCTGCATCGGATTACGTTTCCGAGTGCAAAGGGTTAATTCTTATTAACTAAATACTTTTTTTTAATCTAAATTATTTACTTAACAATAACAATTACTGAAAAGAAAATCTATATATGTTGAGAAATTTCACCTTCAATTTACTGTTTACCCTTAGAATTACATGCGGGTTACAGATAGGAGTTCATAAACCACATGAAATTTGCGGTCTTAAAAGCTGAAGACTCTGCGAACTCACCAAAATACTTGGATAAACAAAGAATTTTAGATAGTTCTTAATAAAAATTCTTGCTCATGGGCTTGGCAGCATACTTGTGGTTTGAACTCTAGTTGACCGACAGAAGCTGGGGCTCATCTTTTTGCAGTGCTTACATTGTAGAATTAACCACAGATCGCAAGGTCGAGGGCAAGGCCATGTTCGAGATTTGATGATTGTTATAAGCCACAGAGCCTGACATGTAAAGCATTGTATGGGTGTAAATACTCCATCATATTGGTCAGAAGGCATTAAGGTCGAAATCGCAATGGAATTCTTTTCAAGGCAATCTCTAGTATTTCGTTTGTTTCAGTTTTACTACGGCTCATCGGTTCACATTCAGCTGCATAGTTTGTGGGCAACTTGGTATTATTTAACCATAAAACTTTGGTTTCCGACGGTTGGATTAATAGTAGTAATTTGGGCAACTTAGGTGAAAGTTTTGAATGCGAACCCTTTAGATGTAAATTTTTTTAAAAAGTCTACTAATAAAGATGAAGGTGTGTGTGCTGGCTTAGAGATTCCAAAGTATAATCTGTGTCAAGTTTGATCAATGGAAATGCGCATCTCAAAACAATTTTCCTAAATTTTAATTAGAATTTTGATTACTTAAAAACTAAACGACATTTCAGAGTTCTTTTATGATAATTTGTAAAATTGCTTCACTGCAAAAACGGTTTTTGCGTCATGAAATGTAAATAAATAAATATTAAAATTGAAATCTGCTATGCATATTTCAATGTATCATTTCAGAACATCATTTCTTGAACGGCCAAGCACCACGTGCTCGTGCAAGTGAAATTATATTTTTATTCATTTTGATCGTCTCATTGAATGAGTCATTTTAGTATTGCAAATTATCCAAAAATCCTTGTCTCGCATTTATTGTTTAAAAAAATGCCACATTTCCTATTTATTTCATTTCATATAATCGCGTGCTCAAAATGACATTTTTCTAGGTTTTATTTGATGTAATCATTAACTTATTTTTTTTTAATCTGAGGTTTTGTAAATGCAATGTCAGCTCGTTATTAAATGCTGATTTTTAATAACGAACTGCCATAATAAAATTCTTATATTTTTCCCCTACAGATTTTTGTTGGTGCCAAATACCTCATCCCCAAAACAACCTCATGTTCGGACATGATAAAAAATATCAATTATAACATTATTTTAACTATAAATTCAATTTTACTATGATTTTTTTAAAAAAAATTATATGTGTTTTGCAACAAAGTATATCGTCGTTACTAATATTTCATAAGTTTTTTATCTTGATGGAGCTTTAATAAAATATTAACTTTATAACAGTTTATAAAATATTAACTTTATAAATATTAAGTTATAAATAAAAGTTAAGTTTTGAGTATGTTGTATTGCTAGTATATTATTTATGAGTCATAATGAAATGGTATGATCAGATATTGCATCTAATTTTGATTAGCTGTAATACGGATAAAAATGTTTTTATAACTAGGTATTTGAGCTCTAAATTATCAAATACACGTGTGTAATGTCACTTCAGTAGGAAAAGGGAGATTATAACATATTTTTTATTTATGATTTTTTTCTGCAATTAATAAGTATTCTATTTCTGATAGAATAGGATTTACGACTGCTTTGGTAAATTGAGCATTGTTCAAAATTTATTGAGAGATGATGTTTTACTTGAAACTTTAACTAAATTTCTTAACAAGTAATATAACTTTTAAAAAATCAAATCAAATCCTTCTTATGTCAATGAAGAAATTTTTTACTTTAGCTACTTTTTATTAAATAATTACAATTAATATAAATAATTTATCAAAATGTTATTGATTTTCGAAAGAACTGAACTCGCATTCATCACCTTCACTTGACAAATACTGAAATCCTCGCGTTTTGAGCTACTGCCTGTTGATTTCAATTTGCATTACAAACTGCTAAAACAATATTTAATTAGTTAAAAATTAATTAAATTTAATTAACGAATGCATATTTAAAAAAATTGTATTAGCATCGAGTGCCATCCATATTTTATTAACGATTGAAAATTTGAGCAAGATGCATAAATATGTATCTAGGGTGAGTGTGAACTAATAGTAGGGATTGACCAAAATAAGACCAAATTTGTTTTCCAAAATAACAATTAAAAACAAAAATCCAATAAGTATGCGGTGCTTAATAAGACGCCAACTAATACGCCGTGACTAATTAGACAGAGAAACAAATAATCTCCTTTTACCAAGTGAATTTCTATGCGAATGCTAAATTGTAACTCTTCTTGCACTCGAAACTAGTCGTCAGTAGCAGAGATATTTTATATTGTTAAATTAAAGCATTGCATCGAAAATAAGGCTAAATATCTCTTTTTGAATCTGTATTTATAAATAAGAATATAAACATTATGATTATTATAAATAATTTCTAAAAAAAGAAAATAAAAATATTTTTAAAAATTTCTCTGTTAAAATACCAAAAATGAAAGCCGACATAACTAAATTAAAAATTGGAGTTATATTTACGATTTGTTATACTCAAACATTCTTTTAACTTTTACAAGTAGGCTTATTACAAACTGACATCCGGCGTATTAAAACTATGAAAAGAAAATATTTAGGTAAATGTCATTTGTATTACTGATGCCAATATAATAAATGAATTCATTGAAAAAATACTAACACGATATCCCTTTCAGCTGCTAAAATGTTTTCAGCATAACATTGTTATTAACATAATCTGTAAATACTCCAGCATGTTGAAATACGACCGATTCATGCATTCCATTTCATCTTTTAAAGTTCGACTTTTCATTTGAGCATACATGTGAGTATTTATTTTCCTGAACTAAACTCGGTGGTACTCACTAGGCCGCCGAAACGTCGCCACTTTTACATAAGGGGTAATGTAACCCTCCTAACGGACAAAAGGGGAGAAAATGACCGTTTTGTAAGTGGGAGTAAACATGAATAAAGAATGGTGTTCCCTTTGTCCATGTGTTCTTTGCGGCACGGGTGATAAGAGGGGTGTAGAAGGGCTGAAGAATTTATTGAGGCCTGACCTTCTTTTAGATAAAGATGACCATTCCATGGACTGACAAACCTTGATGGATGAAAGAGGGTCCTTGTACAAAAAGGGTGTAGGAGTCTTTTGTTAAGCAGTAGAGGCCTTTTACGTGGTAGTGGCGCTTAACAAGCCCTCGGGGGTGGTGTCTGGCGCCTATAACTTTTGTATTCTTATTCAGCTTTGACATTTTCTTGTCTCTCATCTTTCACCAATGTGATCCTTGCTAAGGGTCGGGAGAAAGGGATAGAATCTAATTACTTTGGAATTTCGCGCGAACTGCAGATTTTTTTAAAAAAAAACATTTTGTGAAGTAACATAACATTTATTTAAAGAAATGAATTTAAACGCTATCGTCTTATGTTTCGAGCTGATTAATAATTGAATATGCATGCAAGTAATAATAATCAAATATATATTTAACTAACTCTTATCCGCGACTTCGTAAGCGTGGAAATTTTGATGTGTATATGTGAGAACTGACAGGCTAATCACAATGTAAAATGTTATCATGCATACATTTTCAACGTCAATTGGAGCAACGCAAAGACGTGAATTTTATGCACCAGTTGGGGTAAGGCAATGCAGATTAGAAAATTTTAATTTCAATTCATCTATTATATTTTTATTCAAAGGCACTTCTGAAGGAATCAAAAGATCTATTAATTAACAATGTTTAATTTTAAATTTATAACGAAAATAAACAGAATCGTTTGAAATAACATGTCGAAAACATGTTACGTCTAACATCATTAGCGTGGGAGGAAAAACACTTAAAAGCTATGTACTTGAAACTGTAAAGGTACTCTTAAAAATTTAATCGAAATTGATGAAAATAGGCAAAAGAAATATTTGCAGCAAGAAAAAAAATTCAAGAGAAATGAACAGGAAATATCGAATTATATTAACACAAGAACAGCGTAAGTAAAAAAGTTAATGAACCTTTACTTAGAATAGTAAGATAATATTAAAATGAAAAACGGAAACATAAAAATAAAAACAAACGATTAGATAATTTTTTTAAATTTTTTTTTTGTTCTGGTGAAAAAAGCTTTCTGTCAGGAAATCCTACAATAAATCACAAAGAATTCCATTATATAGGATAATATTAAAAGAATACCGGAAATAGAAAAATAAAAACAAATGATTCGAAAAGCTCAGGCAGATGTTTTCAGATTTATTTATTTTTGGTGGAAAATTTAGTTTTTAACTAATAAAAAATTAACCACTCAATTAACTGGAATAAAAATTAGCCTATGTTCTTCTGTAGACTATAATCTATCTCTGTGCTAAATTTCATCCAATTTCCTTCAGCCGTTCTGGCGTGATTGAACCCCATCATCCATCCATCCAAACTTTCACATTTATAATAGTAGTATAGATAATACATTAAAATTATTTTTAGCTTTCCAAACTTTTCGAAAATTTTGAAAATATCTGTTATTAAATTATGAAATGGGTAGTATATAATACAAAAGAAAAATTTATGCAACGTACACAAAAATAATTTCTGTATAATATCGTCTGCAAATGTAGTTTTCATCTTTTATTTTCTATCTTTGATAGGATTATGAAAGCTTGTCTTAGGTAGATTTGTATATACCACAAAATGGCTATATATATATAGTGGAGAGTAGATTATTAATATTTTAAAACGATGACCAAGGGTGAATTTATCTAACGTTAATCGTTATCACCATTTACAGATTTAAATACAAATGATGCTTTAAAAAAACAGCTTTATAAAACAAAAATTGCATTTAAAGTATATATTTAATTTTTCAGATAAAAAAAATCATTAAAAAGAACTTAGAAATGAAGATTTATTTTTCTTAATTTGAATACTAACTCATAAACGAATTATCTGATCTGTTAAAGTTTGATATCAATCTTCAGGTCAGTTGCAAGAATTCCAATACTTTCTTTCCGAGTTTGTTTTATTTACAAACTTTACTGTCTGTACATTGACTGCATTAAGTTTTTTCTCATTAAAAATGACTGTCCATTTTATATTACAGATGTTTATTAAATAGGCATTTCATGCTAATTGAGATGCTCGCAGAATGTTAAATAGTTTAATTAAAAAAGCAGCATTATTTAAATAATTTCAGTTGCCTTTTAAGCACTTAATTTTTTTTAAAAACGTATTAATTAAATTGGAAAATTATTTATTTTTCTTTAGTTTCAGTTTGATGCGCTTTGAGATTTTGCTTTTACTTAAGTTATTGATCTTTTAATCATCGGGAAAAGATTTTCATACTTTAATTTTCAATTTTTTGCAGTGCTAGATATGCTGCATGGATAGATTTATAAATTATCTTAATGAACAATCTTAAATTCTGTTTATGATTCGGAGATTTTCTTTTGAAATACTTCATTATGGATTAGTCAAACTAAGGAACAATTTCCGCGTGATATTTTTTATCAATTTTCTATGGCTGAAGTCTTCTTTTTCTGCCTTCTTTCACCGATTCACTCTTCTTTTTCTTTTTTTTTAATGTGGACATGGACTTATCAGTTTTAATTAACTTTCTATATCTTTTCTGATATTACGAATACTAATCACAAATATATTTACACTTAAAAAAATATATTAAATTTACTTTCACGACCGGACAGAATACTTTTTAAAGCATAGAGCTAGCATTCTTTTTATTTCAGATTCAGCTAAATAAGTTCTATGGTTTTGCTCTATGTATTGAGTGACATGACGGCTGATAATATAGTTGAGCTTTCATTTCAGAACGAAAATAATTGCCCAATGCGTCTTCAAAAGTCTCCAGTTTTAAACAACTGAATTCCTTCTATTGAATTTTTTTCCCCTCCCTCGGGTGCATCAACACAGCCTCAGCAGCTTTATAGCATGCCAGGTATTTCAAAAGAACCAGTAGTCAAATAGAGATTATGGCGTGGAAACTAGAGGTAAACGTGACATGAAAACACGCAGGTCAATACTAGCCTCAGGGTGATAATTACCTTGTAGGGGGTGGAACATCCGAGCTCTCTTCGGAACCCCATCGAGGGGCAGAATACAATGCAGGAACCGTTTTATCTAAGATGACAGGATTTAATTGACACTTGCTCCAAAGGAGGGCCCCTCTACGGCTCATTATGTTCACTATCACAAAAGAAGCTGTTTACCTAACCCAGGTATTGCTAACTTTCCCACTGGAATATCACCAGCGACAGGTGATCTCCTTTTTCGAAGACGATGGGACGATCGTTAAAATACCCTTTCTTGATGGATGGTCAACAGACAATTAAGTGAAAGTCGTTGATTTTCAGCTAAATGTCAGTTGCTCACCTGGTGGGAAAACGACATCTGAAACGCCGCTAAAGGCTTGACCATTTTTCTTGGATCTCGGCTTATCTTTGGCATTCATCGAAAGGGTCTGAAGATTGCTGTTTGAAATTCTGCGACACCCGTGACTGGGTAGATGCTTTTACTTGATATCCCCCCTCCCTATAATATGTATAATAAACCTTAAAGTATTTAAATAAAAATTCAAATCCTCATTGTTTTTAAATTTAGTCGAGAACAATCCCTCTATTCTATTACAAAGTTTCTGCTTTTTAATCTTTTGGAATATTTAAAATCATTACCGATTTAATTGCACAACACGTAATTTTTAAATTGGTTAATGCAAAGCTTTTTATTATTTAGCAAGGATTCATCTTGAATATTTTATTCATGAGGATCTGGGAGATAAACATTGGATTTATAATTTTTCCCGCCGCGCAAATTAGGTTGTTTAAAATTTTAGAATGGTTTCGCTTATTAGGAATTTTGATGGAGGAAGATATCTCTAGTTATTATTTCTTGACTATCGCAAGAAATAAGTTGTTTCACACAAATTATTGTATTATAAAAAATACATATTATTTATTGCGCGAAATTGAGAATTATTGGAAAATTTTAGCTGAATTTTTCTATTTCATATCTTTAAAAAAATGACTTAAATATATAACACTTTAATAGTAAAAATAATTTTTCAAGAATGAATGCGTTGAAAAAAAATAATATAGTAGTATCAATTCATGCTATACCACTAAATGAGCATTTTTGATACTCTAAAATATTTCTGAACAAAGTTCGCAATGTGTAACCCTGAAATCTGGGAGGGAATCATCATCATATTTGCTAACAATACTTGCGATTAGAGTATTTGATGCCAACATTTTTTTCATTATTATTAGTGATTCTAATTATTTTTCGTAGTTTTTATATTTTAGAATAATTTTTAGACAGTGGTTATCTAGAATTACGTTGAGTTTATAAGAGTATTTTAATCATTCCTTAGAATGTAATGAACCACACATCTAAAATTTTGGAACATCTGAAAATATTAAAGAAATAAATGGCTAAATTCTGTCAAACATTCTGGGCATGCGCAGATTTATTCATTCTGATATACACATTGCTTTCTTACTGACGTTCAAATTATTATAGAATAAATACTAGAGATAAATTATGTGGATTTAAATTGCGTTGTCGTTAGACTCATATTTAGCCTTGTGATCAGAGTATCTATCTACCCCTTAGTTTATGCAGATTCGATTCCCGCTTTTGAAACTCCCTTTTTATTTATATATTTTTCCATTTTAATTTCATAATTTTAAAGTATACGTTTTAGAGTAATGCCTTTTCATTATGTTGTGATATTTTCGTCCAGAAATTGAATCCATTTTCTAGAAATTCCATACATAGTCCAGAAATTGAATATATTTTCT
>JAOUZG010009736.1:3900821-3928554 GCA_026289955.1 Argiope argentata
ATTTTCTAGAAATTCCATACATAGTCCAGAAATTGAATATATTTTCTAGAAATTCCATACATAGTCCAGAAATTGAATATATTTTCTAGAAATTCCATACATAGTTCAAAAATTGAATACATTGTCTAAAAATTCCATCAATTGTCCAGAAATGTAATATATTTTCTAGAAATTCCACACATTGCCTGCAATTTGAATTCATTTTCTAGAAATTCCATACATTGCCCACAATTTGAATACATTTTCTAGAAATTCCATACATTTTCCACAATTTGTATACCTTTTCTAGAAATTCCATTCATTGCTCAGAAATTGAATACATTTTTTAGAAATTGCATGCATTGTCCAGAAATTGAATCCATTTTCTAGAAATTGCATTCATTGTTCAGAATTTGAATACATTATCTAGAAACTCCATGCATTATCCAGAAATTTAATACATTTTCTAGAAATTCTATGCATTGTCCAGAAATTTAATACATTTTTTTAGAAGTTGAATACATTTTGTACAGAAATTTAATAATTAATTTTTTTAGTATATAACGTGACGTCCAGTCCTCTAAAAGTCAAATGTTCACCTGCATTCTTCTTGTACCGTGGGAATCAATTAATTCTTGCCACCTTAAAATCCAAAAATACAACAAAAATGCATATTGTCTTAGATTCCCCACGCTTTTTGACTTTTGGTAAGGCTTCCTTCAGTCGATAATTTGCCCGAAACACATAAAAGAATGCTGACCCCCCCCAACCTGATTGCCGCTTCAACAATACCACTTATTAATAAAAACCCAACCTCCACTTTATGAATGATTAAAATAAATTTACTCCTCCAAACTTCCACGGAATAGTTGCATTTACATATAACCCTAACAAGAGTCCGTTTTTATAAACACCCGAAACACGGTTTTAACGACGGAATTATGAATTTTCATGCACAGAAGTCGTGCGCACGGGCTTCGCGACCCCTTTTATTGGAGAGAGAAAATCCGTGACCATATCGATGTCTGTAGTAGTCTTCTGGTGCCTCCGTGCCATTAAGTTTCGAATCTCTTTTTGCAGAAAAACACTCGATGACCCGGTCACAAAGAGTAGCCGCCTGGAATCTGCCGGCTTCTTTTTTTCTTTTATTTTAACCCTCTCACCCCTTTTGTGAGCCGTAAATTTTGATTTGGTTTTTATGGGGTACTTCGGCGTTTAGGCTCCGCAATTAATGTACTACCAGGAGAGTGTTATGTACCTGGCATTTCGAAAATGATTGCCTTGTTCTGTTGTACCATCGGCTCGATTCTGTCTAGATTTCCGCCTCATTAGTCTGCTGTGGGTTTTTTTTTGTAGGTGGATTTAATTGGTTTCTGGTCGTCATCTGAAGGTACAATGAAATAAATAAATTATTGGGCAGAAAATATAAACCTTTTGGTATATTAAAGTTGCATTCCATTCGAAAATGTAAGTTTAGGAGTTTAATTTCATATTCTTCTTTACCGGTGCTAATTATTATTATAATTTTTGAATTTTGTTTGATAAATAAAGGAAAAGAATACATTTAGAGCTTTAAAAAATGTACAAAATTCAACTTCTGACCAAATAATGGAACTTTATATTTCACCTAATAGTTATTAGATTCTGTCTTTTAGAATAAATTTCAAAATTATTTTATAATAAGGATAATCATATTTTTGATTTGTCGAATTTTTAATAAAGAATCTTTTATTCTACAATTAAAATTTTTAATTAAAAATCATTAAATATTATTCGTTATTTACTTTTGATGTTTTTGTAGTTATGTATAAAACCGGATATAAATAAATATCTTTTACTGTGATTTATTAACAATTACTCCAAACCAAATAATGGAACTTTATATTTCACCCAATGCTTATTAGATTCTGTCTTTTAGAATCAATTTCAAAATTATTTTATAATAAAGATAATCATATTTTTTATGAGGAATTTTTAATAAAGAAACTTTTATTCAATAAACTTTATAGTTAAAAAGTTTATTAAATATTATTCGTTTTATACTTTTGACATTTTTCAAGTTATGTATAAAACCAGATATAAATAAATCTTCTTCAGTGTATGTTATCAACAACTGCTTAAGAAAAAAAATAATAAGAGATTAATTAATTGAATATTCTTTAATAAAAATTTCTTACTACAAATCAAAATGCTCTGTATAGTTTCTACAATCAGTTATTGAATTATTCAAAATTAGTTTTAACACTGAAATATGATGATAAAGTTGATGACAATTTACATCTCTGCATGATGTAAAGCTAAAGCCAAAATGGCCAATTATTTTCCCAGAATTATAATCATCTTTCATAAGATAATAATAATAATTCATGAGAGTAATTTTTATTTATCTTCCTATTTTTAAAAGGCATAGCTTTTGGCTATACCTCAGCAAACGTATGTTTAAAACATGAGTTCATTAATAATAATCACGCAGACTTATCCAAATAAACAAATTTTGAAAGCAAAAGCAGAGAGTGTCTTGGAATGTAATAAAACAGTAAAAATTTGTTGCATGACTTAAAAACTTTCACTTAATTAACTGACAGAGTATTTAATCATTAAATATTATTCATTATTAGAATTAGAATTTTCAAAAATTCTTTTTTACGTTTATATTCTTATTCGAATTTTTCGTTTCTTGCGCAATCGACGCCAGGCCTTTAGCGACTTTATGGCTGCCATGGAGACAAAATCGTAGAATATTTGTCACTTTTTAACCCTTTAACCGTCAAGTTCATGCATCATATAGGCACTGAGTAATATTTTAAACCTATATTCTGAAAGTAAACTATCTAAGAAACGTTTTAGTTTGATATAGAATTTACACATAATCCACAAATGAATTAATCTACGGATTCTTAAGTGAAACAATAAGGCAATATCTTCCCGAAACAGAAGGTGTCATCTAATTAGATAATGAAAAACATAAGGAATTACAGCCATTTCTGATTATGGGAATTTAAAAAATGTAAAATCTTACCTCTATTGATATTTTGCACTTGTAATGTTACCGATGAAAATTGAGATAAAATAAATAAATATAAATAAAAAGATTAAAATGAAATCTGCTATTCACGTATCATGTCAGAACATCATTTCTTGAACGGCTAAGCGCCACGTGCTCGTGCAAGTTAAATTATATTTTTATTCATTTTAATTGTATCGTTGAATGAGTCACTTTAGTATCGCAAACGATCCAAAAACTTTGTCTCGCATTGATTGTTTAAAAAAAATATCATATTTCCTATTCATTTCATGTCACATAATCGCGTGCTCAATATGACATTTTTCTAGGTTTTATTGGCTGTACTCATTAACTTATTTGTTTTTTAAATCAGAGCTTTTGTAAATGCAGTGGCAACGCGTTATTACAAGCTGATTTTTTTTTGAGTTTCTCGGACAGATAATAAAATTTTTATTTTTCGCCAACAGATTTTTGTTGATGCCAAAAACCTCATCCTCAAAACAACATCTGGCATGATAATAAAATCATGTTTTGCTTTGAACATCATTTAGTCTTGTCAGGGCGTAGTGCTGACCAATTAGTCTGCGCCTAAGTCTGCAATATTGAGGGGGGGGATACGCACGCATTACAATTTTTAACAAATGTTTCAAATGCTAAAATGTAAATCTAATTTTGAAATAAATTTATTAAACATATAAATTCTATGAATTCTAACGTTTTATACACTGTTAGCACTTGATACGTGGTCATGTCTCTCCTATCAGGTACATTAATTTGATTTATTATAGTATTTATAAATAGTCTTTGCTTAAATAATAATGCGAGCGCAAACGTGGTATTGCGCAATCGAGAGTCATAATAAATAAACAAACATATATTTCACGAAGTTATTAAAAATCATACTAATTATCGGGGTGTTTATTAAGTTAAATACTTTCATACTGAAATAGGAAAACTGAACTGACCCGCGCATTAAGGAAGGAACCTCATTATACAAAAATTATGTCTATGACTGCAAATGTTTAGACTTGCCATTTTCTCACGCTACGCCGCTGCATTCATTTGAAGAAAAGTTATATAAATACTTTTTCTTTATTTTTTTTGGTCATTTAAAACAAATTATTCAAAATTATATAATGGAAGTTTCTGAATGCTGCTTAGTTAATTCATTAAATTTATGTAAATATTAATATTTATTTAAATTGCAATATTGTATTCAAATTCATTGTGAAATAATAATAAAAAAATATTAAAAATGAAAATTAGATTGGTAAATTTCAAATTATTATTCAAAAACATTATTATTTTTAAGTCGTTATTTGTCTTAATTAATTAATGTCATCAACTAATTAAAACAGGTTTGAAGCAATCACGAGACTTCTCTATCCCCGTCTCTCTATATCTGTATTATATAATTTTCTAAAACTTATATTTTGAATTTTTCTCACGATTAGATATCTCAGCAATAACATTTGTAAAAACGACTATTTAACAAAAAGTTGAGATTATCATGTTATTTTAATTTAATAATTTTGTTGACTGAAAACGGATGACTCAACTTTTTTTGAATTACTCAATATTTGTATTTCTTATAAGAAATGTAATGAAATAAAATTGGAGGAAATAATAAATATTGACGGATGAATTTAATACAATAACAAATTATATATATATTACAACGGGTTTCGTTTCATTTCAATTTATACATTCGATAAACGACAATTCGACTCGTCTATAATTCACAGACACGATTTAAAGAATAGTGGTAACGTGTAAAAACAAATATTCTTTTTTAAAGTCCTTAAATTAATAACTTTTTTTAGCAAATCTTTAAATGAGCAAATTACATGAATTCCTCATTTACTCAAATCTGGTTTGGTTAATCAGAATATAATTGGAATAAAAATTCGAGAGCAGTTCTTAATCGGTAACTGCAACTGAAATCATTCTCTCTCGTTCTTTTTCCTTCGAATTTTTTTTATTCGGATCCGTTGGCAAAAGCATGCCACCCTTACACAACCAAAATTCTAGTTGTGAGTGAGGACTTGTGACTTGAATTCGAATATGGCGCGTCGACTCATTTGAGTGCAATTTTAATGTTTTCCTAGAAATCGGCACTGATAACATTAGTGTTTTGCAAAACAAATCCAACGCCGAAAGGACTGTTGACCCATGCATCTCTTTTTAGGTACTATGCAATGGTATGAAGGGGGGAGGGGTAAAAAAAAGAAGGGAAAAAAAAAGGAAAAGCTAATTGTGTAAAATTCCACTCCGTCTCTTGCGACCGTAGACGTTATCGTACGTGCGAGTCGTATTTTATGTCAACTAAGTCACTACAACTTAATTTATTAGAAACGTGGCGATAAATTAAATGTCGTTCTTTTTATGGTGTTCTCGACTGGATTGTTGCATAGAACTCAGCATTTTGGTCACATTGTGCGAAAAGCCGCGGGTTTTATGGATCAAAGAAAGAAGAGTAAAGAAAAGGTGGATTTTACGGTTATTCTGCTGATGGACAAATGCTTGGGGGTGATGCAGTGCGGAGTTGAGACGGTTGGCCGGCAGGTGCTCTGGGTGCTTTGATTAATAGCAGTTAAAAACGGTATGAAGATTGTCATTAAGGGATCTGGAGCGTTTTGTGCCGTCAAAAAAAAATCTATTTTTCAACTTAAGCATCATAAAATGGGGGATAAGTCACCGTTTATGGAGATGTATACCATACCTGAGTTTGTAAAACCAAAAATTTATAACTTTTAAAAATGCAATTTTTAGGGGGCCCTATGACAAAATTATGGATTTTCTTGCATTTTTCTTTTAAGCGAATACTTGGAAAATATCGGTATGCACATATATAAAACTCTTTTTATGGCATTCGTGCGAAATAAAATTCTGTAAATTTAGAAGCTTTGTGCATATATTAAAACTGTTTTTTCCCCCTACTATGTAAAATATTTAAAAATTGCGATTTATAATACAAAATATCCTGTAGTTTTGGCTTACTCAAATTGCATGATATGTAACCACTTCGCATCCAACGATGTCTCTGACACGCGCATCGAATTATTGAATTATTTATTTAACCCTTAATAACCTAGAGTTTCAATTTTGATACCAATCTTTTAAACCGAATGTTCACATTACTATTAGTTTTTTTATAGGTTGGCTGTACGTATTTTACTGCTGTATAATATTCTTTCCAACGAAATTTAAAAAAAATAAATCACTTTCGTAAATCAGGCTACTAAGGGTTAAAACCTGCAATTAAGTGAAAGTATTCAGTAATTTAAAATGCCAGAATCATTTAGAAACTTTTCATTATCTTAAAACTCGTTACATTATTATAGGAATTAAAATAACATTAAATGTTTAATATTGGATGTGTCATCTTATTAGGAAGTTAAATAAATTCGTATGTCGAGTGGTTAATATATTTTTAAGTATATTGAAAATAATTGCCAGTAATTACTTAACTTTCACTTGTATCTTACAATTGATTTAATATATTTTGTTTAGATTTATTTTTCTTGGTAAAACGGTTTGGGATTATGGATAGGAAGATGATCGAATTTCTGTATATTTTTGATTCAGTATTAAAAACAAATCTTAAGGAAAGAAAAATAAATTATGCTGTTTTACAAAGAAAACAGGTCAGTCCTACTATATACACTCAAATAAATAATAGAAAAATATTTCGAGAAAATGCTTTTAATTAATTATAAATTGGAGTTGATTTTTATTAAGTTAGCTCAATGGCTATATTATTGTTAAATATTCACCTTATTATACAAGTATTGATGTCCGTATAGTTATTTATCCATATTAGTTTATAAATAAATTATAAATTTACAGAAAATAATACGAGTGCTTTAGATGAATAAATCGGTAAAGATACCAAAATGGTTTCTAATAAATACATTGATAAAATACATAAAATAAAATCATCGCCCATACAAAAACAATCATACTTCTTAACATTTATAATTATGAAAATTTTAAAGCATTAACAATTAGATATAACATCTGTGAATACTTTATTTTCTTTTTCTATGCAATATTAATCATGAAAGAATATAAAGCATAACTTATTTTCTCAAGACATTGGTGAGTTAAGTAATAATAAATATATTTACGTTCTAAACTATTCAAAAAGAGGAAAGAAATATTAGCTAAAAACAATTTTATTTAATTATATACAGACACTTTTTTTTTTACTTGGAAGCAAATATATTTCAAGTAATCATGAAGTATGTTTATAATATTTCAAGTTCAGCATGAAAAAAATTATATTCAGGTTTTTTTTTTTTTTTTTTTTTTTTTTTTGGAAAATGGTTTTTGAATTAAAAAAGAATTAAGAATCCTATTTCAACATTGTCGCAGTATCAAAATTTTTATAATTCGGAGTTTTTTCTTTCTTTCTCGGATAAGCTCTAAAGTTGCATTTGGAAAGTTTTTTTCTTCTTTAAAGATATTAATTTTGTTTCAATTCATACGAGCACGGATTGAATGAATAATAATTTTACTTCCTTTTTAGAAACTTTCGAATAGTTTGACTTATGTTTCAAATGTCGATTGAAGTGCAGGTCGGTTGCAAACGATTATTTTATCTATCTTCGCGCGATTGCGAATGATTACCTTTATATTGTTTCAGTGTTATAAAAAAAATATCTGCTCTAATAAAAAAATAACCAGAAAGATTATTTTCAGAATATAGGCTGTTAATCTCTTATTTAGAAACGATTCTTTTTCTTTAAAAAAAATATCATCAAGGCTCATTATAGTTCGAACTCACGTGTAAAGAAAAAGGTGATTATTCTACGCGTTTCCGTTTTTTTTCTTCTTTTTTTCCCACAAATTTTACAGAAGATTGAGTTTTAAACGCTAAATAAACCATTACTATTTTTAAACGCTGTCATTTTTTTTATCCCTTGTCTTTTTTGCTAAGTATTGTGTTAATTTTTGAACTTTAAAAAAATTAGATAAATATTACATTTTGTCTGTCAGTAGATACACTAAAAACCAAGAAATTCATTTATAAACGTGGTTTAAAATCCAATATCTTTGGCTCTCATATTGCTAGGCTACAACTTTTCTAAATGAATCTTATAAATTCATCATATTTCATAGGCGATATTTTTTTCCTTATGTGGAATTTAAAAAGAGGCTACTAAAAATATAATGAATTTTTACCTAATGTATGAGAAAAAAAGTTAGAAACGCAGATTACTTTGTTCGAATTGCAAGAGCAGATTTGTTACTTAAAAACATAAATTACTATAGAAACGACGTATTTAAGATATCGACTAGCTTCAAAGGAAACTTTAAAAATATTTTAATGCTTATATGATGTTTTTTTATTAATATGAAGATAAATTGATGAATAAAAGAGGAGTTATTTAAATAAATATGCAATTTTTTAAAGGAAAAGCATAATTTGATGTAAATTTGAGCATTTATTTATGAAACTAATATTATTCTAAAGAATTTTTTTTTCTCGTTTGTAACATTACATGTTTAAAGTATCTTAGAGTATAAGGAAATATTTCAAAGAATTATATTTAAAAATAAAATGTTGCGTGAATTGTATGAAATTATTTACGAAATTTTGAATTTTTTTTCAATCATGTTTACATTAAACAATCCTAAATCCTTTTCTAGAGTATTCTGCATCAAATCTACAGTCCATTACATTCTATATAATATTACGGGCCGTTACTGTAAATCTCATTAAGATATCTTAATTGTTTTTTTTTTTAAATTTTTTGAGATATGACAATATTTATATCGTAGAATTACAATAAAAAAAGAAAAAAAAAGTCGTTCTTCAGAAAATGTATTTAAAATTTTTAAATGCTTATGAATAAGCATCATTTGAATGTCGATATGTTATAACTTGACTTGTAAGCAAATTACTTGCATACTGGCGAATTAAAAATAACACTCCAAACAGAAATTTTTTGAAATTGCAAAAAAATAATAATAGGATTTTTATCAAAATTCTTATTTTTAACCTAATTGGATATCATAATATTAATATATAACCGCGTTGCCCATGCTTTAGTTTATCATACTTATCTGATTTAAATTAATAGAGTTAAAAATACATAGTTATACTTTGATGGCTGAAAACCGCGAGCAACTCAAGTTTTTCATCGACTCCCAATCGAATTAATACGTGCAAATCTGAAACATAAGATGGCATCTGACTGCGAAGAAAAGCAAAACAATTCAGGGGTTAACAATCCCTGCAAACCGGAGTCCCCACGAGTCTAAAATTCGTACATGCTTCATACCATGTCAGACGATAACAGTGGATGGAAATCAAAGTGGAGCATTTCGACGACCTTCTGTGTCTCTTCGGAGCAGGTGGTGGCAACCTTAATCCGCAAGTTCGCTCACGTATCGCCGACACATTCGGAAGAGAGTTGTCCTGTCTCGGCTATTCTCGTTTTTCAATCACGTGCGTTGCGAAAATGCCGAGATATCTCTCTCCATCGGACAGAAATTTCAGTTTTTGCGAGTGTGAGGCCGGGAATTAATTGCCGGCTTGCATTTTCGGGTGGCAATAGGGCTGAAGACACCCCGTCCGGAAAGGTTTTTCTCTCCACTTCTTTGGACTATGAGAAATGGCGTGTTGGCTCGTCTTGTTATAATGCATAATGAAAAGGTTTGCGTATTGGATTAAGATCACGTGGCTGTAGAAATGGGTAACATGCGCTTTTTAATAAGAGTGGTAGTCTTAAGTTCTAAAGAGTTCCGTCTTTCGAGACTTTTTATAAACTTTTGAAACATATATTCATGAAACAGATGGCTGGGAACCTTTCAACAACGATAGTCTCGGTTTTTTCAATTCCTACTATTAGCTCACACTCTCCCTACATTTATATATCTTGTTCAAATTTTCAATCGTTAATAAAATAAGTTTTTATTCATCCACTCAAGTTCAAGTAAATTTTTTTTAACTTGTAGTGGATGACACTTGATGTTAATGCAGTTTTCCCAAATATTAATTCAATAATTTTTATTAATTAAAATTTAAATTTCCCGCTAAAAATCTTGATTTCCCACCACCAAATGAGTAAAACCAATTTGTTTTTACACGCTAATGAGATTAGACTTAACATGTTTTCAACCGGTTATTTCAAACGGTTCTGTTTATTTTCTTAATATTTAATGCGTTTAAAATTAAACATTATTTATTAATTGAACTTCCGGATTCATTCTGAATGATTTTTAAATTAAAATATAATATAATAAAGGAAATTAAAAATTTCTAATTTGTACTGCGTTACCATAACTGGAGTAAAAACTTTAGCATTTGTGTTGCCCCAATTGCTGTTGAAAATTCACTCATGCATTTGGTTTGTTAATATTGTGATCAGACCGTCAGTACTCAAACATACACATAAAAGTTTCCATCCGTACGAAGTCACGATAAAAGCTTGTATGAATGCAATTTTTTAAAAGAATGGGAATGTTATTTAACTTTTACGGTATGTTATTTTTTTTTTTTTGAAATAACATTTTGTTAAAATTTCTAAACAATGTAATAAAGAATTTTCAAAAACTTATTAATAATAAATTTTGTTAAAATAAGGCAGTGTAATTAAAATGTCCTTTGTGTTAAATTCAAATAAGTTCAATTCCAAACCTTTGTAGATTTAATGAAAGTACAAAATTAAATTAGCCTTTAAATACCGTCAAAAATATTTCAATGTCTCAGAGTCTTCAAACATTACAGAATCCCTATGCAATCACCAACGTTGCCTAATTAATAATTCGGTTCTAATTGAAT
This sequence comes from Argiope argentata, assembly GCA_026289955.1. Taxonomy (NCBI): domain Eukaryota; kingdom Metazoa; phylum Arthropoda; class Arachnida; order Araneae; family Araneidae; genus Argiope; species Argiope argentata. Next base: position 3,911,597 of record JAOUZG010009736.1, read on the forward strand.
ATGAAATTAATGAGCATTAAGTCTTTTCAGAAAAATGGCGAAGGTAATCACAGATGAGTGCATTTATAAAATATATTGTTTGTATCAAAGTCAAGGCTTTAAAAAAACATCCACATATTAGTGTCTTTAAAGAAAATAATTGTTCTGTCGTGTTTCTTTTATGTTTATAACTGGTTTTAAAGACATATGCAAAATAATTCTATGCAGCAGTGGTAATTGAAAAAAAAAATTTTTTTTTTTAATTTTTGAGAAGGTTATGGAAATTGATTACCGCCGACAGGATTGGTATTTCGATCAATCATTAAATTTGAAAAGTATAAACAATCTCGATTATCTTCTATAGAACAGATGGATTATTCCACTATTATGCAAAAATGTGGAAAATAATATCTAAAATGCTATTTTTGAATTGAAGTAGGTGAATTTTATTTTGGAGTGTCACATATAAGATTTTAATTCGAAGTTTTGGTCAAGCACACTTGAATAATGTGTCCAAGGCATCTGTGCTTGCTCTTAATCCTTTGAGGATATATAAGTTACTCATAAATTACATTTGTGTATAAAAAAAAATAAAGATACATGATCTCACTACTGCCCGATATATCTAGGATGTTCTAGGATATTTTAAATTACGAATTATTATTACGATTTTATGTTACGAATTGAATTTGTTTCATATGATGCGCAGTTCTCATTTATACGTCGTATTCAACGAAGCAATTTACTACATAAATTAAACCATCATTCTAAATTGAAAAATAGTAACAATAACAATGACAAGGTCTTAAGAATGACTTATAGAAATTTAATTAATTTTTAAAGTTTAATTTGAAAAAGCAATATTATGAAAAAATAGTTTTCTCTTTAATACATTTCATCATATTTTTTTTTTGCTGCTACTTTTAATATTTCAAAAGAAATAATGCTTACAGTATTACTGTCAACACTAATCCAAGATTAGCCTTTTGGAAACATTTGACATATCGGAGCATCCCGTATTTATTTGAATTTATACTTCAATTTTTTTTTGTAATGCTAATTAGTTTAAAGTATCATAATATTGCTATAATTCATATGAAATGAAGGAATTCTTGCATAAAAGCTATTGCCTTTAAGTACTTAAAAAAATTAAAGGCGCTCCTAATACAAAAAACGCTTTCATATTAATATGTAGTCAAAAGGGTTAATAATACCTATTTAAGATTTTGCAAGGAATTTATGCCCTTCCATCATTTCTGCTCGTATCCATAGTTACATCAAAAAGGTTGCTAACTATATTATTATATTCACTAAATTACATTACCAATTATAAGTGATGAAATTTTATTACTATTTTAACATTTTATAACCCATTATTTTTCTATAATTTATTTGACAGCTAAACTGGTAGCATAGTTTTTTTTTTTTTTTACTTTCTCATAACCTTACGCTACGTAATTTGCTTGTCTTATCGGAATAATAAAATATTGATTAAAATCACTATCACTATAATAAAATATTGATTAAAATCACTATCTCTATAATAAAATATTGATTAAAATCACTATCACTATAATAAAATATTGATTAAAATCACTATCACTATAATAAAATATTGATTTAAACCACTATCGATTAAAAGGTTAAATACATCTGTAATAAATCATCTAATCCATATTCATTCAGTTCTGATTTATGTTTATTCAGGTAATCGAAGGAGGGAAAGAAACCTGCAAGGCTTATTTTAAATACAATTTTAAGACTAAGTTAATAAATTTTTACAGTTTCACTTAAACATTTGTAATTTTGTTTGGAATGAAATTTTTAATTCTTGCTGTCATCAATAAAATATTTAGCATATCTGCTTTGCATTCTGGCGCACTCCAAAAGACGTTTCTTGTTTTTTCAATTCGTGCTATTAGTTCACACTCTATATATCTTGATCTATATATATCTTGTTCAAATTTTCATTCGTTAATAAAATACTTTTTAATCATCCACCCAAGTTCAAGTAATTTTTTTTAAATTGTAGTGGATGGCACTTATGTTAATACAGTTTTTTCAAATAATATTTCATTCATTAAATTTAATTTATTTTCAAAACTTTAGTCTTAGCAGTTTCTAATGAAAACTTAAATCAACAGGTAGTTGCTTGACCTGTAAAACGCGTACATTTCAGTATTTTACATGTGAAGATGAAGAATGCGAGCTCAATTCTTGCGAAAATCACTAAATTTTTAATAAATTATTTATATTCATTGTAATTATTTAATAAAAAACACCTAAAATAGAATTTTTTTGTTGATCTAAATTGGAATTGACAATTTTTTTATATTACTTGTTTATTATTATGAACGCCAATCTTCAATAATCCACCAATAATATCATACACTTATATATACTTTTGAATGGACTTCTTTTCATTTTGGTATTAGGCGTTATAGATTTTTACCAGTTGTCAACGGGTTAAAAATCGAGCTTAAAAGCGCATTGTTCAATTAGGCTTTTTATCATTATTATTTCATGTTATTATATCCACTGGATCAGGAAAACGTTTGTTAGACTAAAAATGAGTGTTTGGACTTCCACACTCAATTTTAACCCATTTGGACCCTCTTAGGATACGAAAACGAACATTGATAAACTCGTGACGTCATTGTCAAGGCCAGGTGCAACTCCACTCGAGTAACCTTTTCACGTTCTCCCTTCGGAAATTTGTGGTCGTAGTATATTTATCGGACCGGTGGACGAGAGGCCTTATCTAACTCAACACAGCGCCTCGATGAAAGAGGGCGAAAAAAAGAGAGATCTATATTTAAGGACATGAAGCTCTGAAAGAATGTCTGCTCCATAATATTTTCAAAGAAAGAATCTCTATCTCTGAGTTTTTTATTATCACACTGCCGGTTATATATTTTTTCTTTTCGGTTCCTCAGATCATGCTTTCGGTTGTCTAGTGGGTGTCGAAATTTGGACGCTCTTGATTCTGTGAGAGATTCTTAAATATTTCAGACAGGCCGGCGAGTGTTTGCAAATATCCTGATTACGGGTTCGGCCTGTCATGGCGAGTTCAGATCTAGTTTATGGTTGAAATATTTCTTTTTTTCTTTTTTTGTAGATGATTCGCGTTTTCATAAATTTGTGATTTAGTATTCTCGACCTGTATTGCATTTTGAAATTTTTATCTGATAGCATCTTTCTAAGAATTAGTGACTGACTTAATAATTTTTTCTTATCAAGCAGAACTCATTGTTGAAAATCGTAATATCTTATCTATGGTAATTAAAATATGTATAGCAACTCAATGTCACGAACCCACCAGGGGTGCACATTGTGATCTCCGCGAATAAAAGTAATTTACTCATTTTTTATAACAATGGCATATAAATAATTCGCTTCATTTAAAAAGTATTTGAATCTATTTTCAAACGTTACACATATATATATAATATATCAAGGCAAACTCATGTTAGATATATTATAGGGAATGTAATATATTATCTGAACTATAGTTGCAAGACTCGATTTAGCCTAATTGGGGCCCGGGGCAAAACTTCTTTGGGAGCCCTTCTGCTTCACTATTTTGATAATGAAGGGCTAAACATTATTGAAGAAGAAAAAATCAATACATAAAACTTTCTATTCGATTTGGGGCCCCACTCTGAGGTGTGAGCCCTGTTCAACTGCCTCGTATGCCCCTGCCTTAGTCAGGCTCTGTATAGTTGCAAATGTTGCATGAGGGTCCTTCTGCTTCACTATTTTAATAATGAAGAGTTGAACTTCATTATTAAAGATGAAAAAATCATAATATAAAACTGTTAAAATAAATTAAACTGGATGTTATTTAAAATAATAATAAAAAAAGGCGAGTTTATTATTTTCAATACTTTATCACATAAATGTACGTGTTAATCCCTCAACCGGTTTATCCGTACGCCGTACGTGCATCGATTTATTGAATTTTGATAGTTGTAAACACGAAATAAACCATTCATAACAATTATAATTCAATAGTAAAATGACTTCGAATATTCCATGGATTTCCATTGAATCAAAATAAGAAAGTATTCTTAAAATAGAAGGTGTTTTCTTATTAGATAGTAAGGAAAATAAACCGGTTAAGGGGTTAAATTAAATTGTTTTTATAATCCCAAAATTTTTAGAAAAATTCCTTTGTAAGTACTATGAAATCCTAGTATGTATCAAATCCTATGGAGTCTTAGTCCTGTATCAAATCCTATGAAAAATAAGATTCACTTATAGGCAGAATTTTGAGAATATTAATGCATAAAAGGAATCGGAAATGAATTGGTAATACCCTTTTAGTGAAGTGAGGGAAAGGAGTAAATCGTCTTTCCTTTGAGAAAAGCTGACCTGTTGCTCCTTTCTTCCGCAATAAAAACCAATCATCTCAGTTTTTCCTTTGACAGCGTGTCGATTTCCCGCTGTTGTACGATCACGGTTCATGTTATAAACTGTCTAGCATCTCGGTGCTTTGCCATGGCCGTTACTAACCTGTTGGATGGCGTGCTTTATGACTCCTCTTTTGGTGGTATTTTCAAATGACCCCTCTGGCGACGAATCACTTAAGCTTACATTTCCAATAATATTCAGTGCACATAGAGTAACAAATCATATTTAAAGACTGTGATAATCCTGAGTGATAGTGACCACCTGTAAGTTGTTGATTCTTGTGTGTATTCGGAGAGCGTCGCGGTTTTGGCTACCGCAGTGACACAGGCTGGCATGGCAGAATTCAGGAAGTCTGTCTATTGCAATGTTTCTTATGAGATATTCTTTCAGGTAATTTCTGCAAATCTTCGATAACGTTTATCAAAACCAAATCACTTATAATTCAGACGTTTATATGTGCATTACCCTCAAAGTTTGAAATCTCGTGCCTAAAGAATGCGCGTGCATTTAAAAAAATGTAACAAATTTTTTTTATAGATTTATAAGGTATTCTATACAATTACAATTACAAATAACAAAATGGCGAAGTATGCCGAGTCTCTTGTTTTTATAACCTCACCTTTTCTTTGTTTGGAATAAAAATATTTCAAAAGTATTCTTTAATTGCTTTTACTATTTCTATAGAATGCATGCTTTTTTTAAAAATCAAAATCCTTATCGGTTTGAATAGCTTCCTTTTATTCCAAAAATTGACTTAAAGAATATTCAGATGATTTTCATATTTTTTTAGTAGATATTAAAACATTCTGTGTATTATCGGATTTTTCATGCGTTGTCCGTGTCAACTATGTATGATAAATTAAAATTTTAAATTAATTTTTTTCCTTTCCCACTTTGATTCAAATGTAAAAACAATTTTATTTTAAATTCTAATTCCCGCTGTCTTTTCGTATATCTCGTTTGGCTCTTGATCTAATTGTTGTAATTTAAATGTTGAACTTCATGTGCCATACCATATGGAATTTACAAATCTGAACGAAGTGAGAATTCGAATGAACCAATATCAAAATACGAATTCACTTTTTTGGGAAAAAATTCCGTTTCGAATACTTAAAATGATAGAAGGCATTGTCAACGTCCTCGTTTTGCCATCGACGTTGGTGTTGATAGTATGCTGACAAAGGTACTGCTCATGATTTTCCAGTACTTTAATATTTTTGTTGAGATAAAAACACTTGACCTAGTTACAAAAAAATGCTCAACTGAGTTGTATATTGCTGAATTAGAAATAATATTAACACTCGTATATACATAAAACTCTTCGTCTGTGTTTTCTGTAGACTACAATAACTAAAATAATTTCGAGTAGATTTAAACCGATAAAAAAATTAAGATATCTAAAGTCAGAGATGAATTAATGGATGAACTATTCAATTCAAAGAGAGAAAACGACAGAAGGGTCGAAATTTTCATTTTGCTTCATAAATAGAGCAGTCAAAGCTATTCAAATGAGGGTAATGATTCCGCATCAAAATGAAAGACTTTTGTTCTAATAGTCATTTATTCAATACCTATCATTCTTTTGAAGTTGACAGCTGGCAATTTTACCGATGGATAACAAAAGTATCGCATTAATTCTCTTAGTACGTTTAAATTTTGCTTTTTCTGGTTTGCTGAGCGTACCGTGATTTCAGTTATAAAATCAAGGGTTCTAGATTCGATTCTATGGCACATACATCTCGTATACGAATGTTTTTGTGCTTAATCTTACTGTGAAGGACTCTGCTTATCGGTTTAGCAAAGTTCTGTGTAGTTTCATAGTTATCGAATGTAGCTATCTATGGAGGTACGATATGTTTCCAAATTGTACAGAGCCATTGAATTTATTGTAAATATGTCGAATTGGAGCAATCGTTTTCAATGATTAATATTGGAATTAAAAAACGACTGAAATTGAAAAAATTGTTATTTTGAGGGTTTTGTCGCTTAATAAGACTTTTTTTTTATCCATGTATATTAAGATATTTTTAGGATTTAGATTGACTTAAGAAAAATGATTCATTTTGCTCATTATTTAATTTTAATTTTATTGATTAATTTAGTTAACTAGTAATTGAATAACAAATCAAAACACCATTTAGAGTGAGATAAGGAACCGAAACATCTAAGCTTATAAATTATCATCAGAACTTATGTCAATTATACAACTTATTGCATACATATTTTCAAACAGGAATTGATGAATTTGGTGGAAAGCATATTTCTCATGGTCTTAGAAAAGGTTAAATTGATGACATCATATGAACAGAATTACTTCTCTAGAGAAACGCAACCTTACAAAAAATTAAAATGAAATCTGCTATGCATATTTCAATGTGTCATGTGAGAACATCATTTCTTGAACTGCCAAGTACCACGTGCTCGCACGAGTTAAATTATATTTTTATTCATTTTAATGGTTTCATTGAATGAGTCACTTTAGTATTGCAAACGATCCAAAAAAACTTTGTCTCGCGTTTATTGTTTAAAAATAATATCACATTTCATATAATCACGCTCTCAAAATGACATTTTTCTAGGGTTTTTTTTTTTTTTTTTTTTGCTGTAGTCTTTAACTTATTATTTTTAAATCAGAGCCTTTGTAAATGCAAGGGCAACGCGTTATTAAAAGCTGATATTTTTAAAGATGCTCGTGCAGATAATAAAAGTTCAAATTTTCGCCAAAGGATTGTTTTATTTTTCGCCAGCGGTTTTTCGTTGATTCCACAAACCTCATTTCCAAAATAACATCATGTTCTGACATGATAATAACAAACATAGAATAATGCACGAAATAAGTTTGAGACTTATTTTCTCCTAGGAGGAGCAAATAAAATATTCCTTTTAAAATCAATTCCCAATTTTCATATGACTTAGCATTTTTTATCTTAATTTCACCAAGGAATACACAAATCGGAACTTTAGCCTCTTTTATTATTTAACATTCATCAAAATCTTCTTAGTTCTCGCTTACTCAATCACTCTTATGAACTCTTATGAAATCAAGTTTCCTCGTGCGACACTTTTGATATTCTCACCGAGAACACTTTGCGGAAAAGAAGTGGAGCACCCTAAAAAGGCAGATGTTCTAATGATGCGTTGCGTCAGACAACGGAAGTTGTAACTTCTTGTTAATCTCGGAGCCACAAACAAAAGAATATTAAGTTTATTCCCAAAATAGATTCCCCTTCGCCAGCGATCTTGTAATGATAGGGGGTGGTTACATATACACACGGCGACGATTAGTGACTTAAAAGATAAAGGTCAGAAATCGCTTCCTGTTGTGAACGGTGTAATTGCGCAAAATCGAAGAAACGTGATTGGCCGGCCATTAAGCTTTTAAAAATTATAGGAGAATCGAGAGATCGAACCGCTTTTCTTAAGAAGCATGTATTCTGCCACAATTGAATGTATTATAAAGTTTGGGGAAAGTCTTAATTAAAAATGTATTAATGATTAAAATTGATTTGTAAATTAATTTGTTACAAATACATTAAAAATGTTTTTAATTTCTATCTTCATGCCACCATAAATCTGCTTTTACTTTTTGTTAATAATAGTATAATAATAATAATAGGTATAATAATAATAGGTATAATAATCGTCAAAGAATTTGAATTTGAGATTGAAAAATATTTCTTTTAAAATCAATTCCGAATTTTCATATGACTTTGCATTTCTTATCTTAATTTCTCCATGGAATGCAAAAATCTGCATAAATCGAAACCTTAACCTCTTTTATTATTTAACATTCATCAAAATCTTCGATAAATCGCCATCTTTTAGACCGCCCTGTGTTCGAAATATATACTTTTGTAAAATGTTAATTTGTCTGTCTGTGATAGTGATATCACAAAAATTCTTGGAGTTAATCGGTTGAAATTCGCTATGCAATCTTTGACCAAAGTTTTTATATTTCTAACATTTTGGGTAAAGTTTGTTTAGAGGAAGTCTATGTGTCTGTCTGTTCGAATACAAGTTAACACGTATCCTATGAAACGAAGAGAGCTAGGCAGATATGATTCGGTATGCAGATTTAACATCTGTAGTGTAGACATCTGTAAAAGTTTGAGACGAAACCATCCGCGCGATATCTGCCTGTCTATTTTTAGAAACGTATTAATTAAATGATTTTAAAAAGCACAATGATTTAAATATATAAAATTAAGTATAGGATTTCACTTCTACAAATGTAACTTTACGGCAAATTTTTGTTTTAATCGATTGTAAGAAAATGTGTCTGAAGCTTGGTTCTATTTTCGGTACTATTAAACGCATGCCTAGGAATTATTCACTAAGGATAACAGGAGAGACTTAGTAAAAAACTAAATGTATGCTAAAAGTTTATATTTTCTAATTATTATACGCTAGTATCATGCATGGTGTTCTTTGGTGAGACAATGTTATTTGAAAGTATGCGAGAAAGTTGTGAGGGAGACCACTCCCACAAGTTTAAAATCGTCGATTTAATCGTCGTGTGAAAATCTAATCTTTTAAATTCATTTACATCCCTTAAAACCCCCACTTAGCATATCTGCTCGATATAACCATCCACAAGTTTGAAATTTGGTTGACAAACTTGCAAGTCGGAATTTCGTATCTAATTATTTTGGGTTCTTCCACACGTAACCATTTTGGAAAATGAAAGAATATTTAAGGTTGTTAGATTACCAGTTACTAATTTTTACCAACGCTTTTGACTCTTTCTGGCTTTACAAAAACAGAGTAATATGAAAGAAGTCATAGTAAAATGAAAGAATATTTAAGGTTGTTAGATTACCAATTACTAACTTTTTTACCAATGCTTGGTAGCTCTTTCTGGCTTCACAAAAACAGAGTAATATGAAAAAAGTATTAGCAAAATGAAAGAATATTTAAGGTTGTTAGATTACCAATTACTAATTTTTTATCAATGCTTGGTAGCTCTTTCTGGCTTCACAAAAAATGTCTGTTCGTAAATTTAATATTTACATTTTACGCTCAATGCCAAGATTCATAATAAAATTCATTGAATGAAACTTAACGTATACTTATGATCTGAACTTTTAGTGCAATTTTGGTAAAGTTGCGGACATGCTCTCTTTACACCTCAACATCTGCTGCTGGGAGACCCTGCAGGTTTATAAGCTACGAACAAGTGTTCTAACTCCGTTTTTCTCATTCTTTCCAAGTTCCTTAGCGTTACTGCAGAAAGTTAAATTTTTTATGGCGTTTATTCTCATTTAGTTAATCTGCTCTTCAAGATTTCTCATGATAATCATTTAAATTTCTTTAAGAATATGAAATTTTATTACATCCAAGTACAATGTTTTATATTCGCTACATGTAAAACCTTTTAAAGTTTCTCATACTCAATTACTCCATGTTAGATTAGAACTACTTATTTTTTTATTCCCTTACACAAATTTTTATCTTCTTGCAAGTTTATTCCCTTTGAATATGAGTTTAGATTTTATATGCTTATTATTTTTTTTTTTTCAAATTTCTTTGCATTTGTACCTTTTTTGTGTCAAGTATAGCATAACTGAAACTTGCTTTAGCGCGATAAAACTAATGAATCCAAATTTTTTCAATGCCTTTTTTTTCTAAGGTGGTCATTATTGTCTTAAAAATAGTTTCTCTCCCCCCCCCTGAGAATTTTTAAAAAAATTCTAAATAGAGTTTTTTTAAAAAGCCGATGTTATCTGCCCGTTAATTTATCACATACTCTCCAACAAATGTGCATTATTAGCTACGTGGCATTGGCAAAAAAGTCAATTATCGAGCGACATTTGGCGATTAATGGACAAATATCAGGAAAACGATGACATATTTTTAGAAATATCTTTTCTCGATCGATTTAAATAAAAAATTTCACATGGAACTACAATCGCAATCCCACCATGAGACTTCTCTATTGGTTTCATCCCTCTATAATATATATATAATATGATATTTTTTTTAAACTTTTATTCTCAATTTTTTTAAGCTAGCAAACAGTTTTGGAGCTTGGCTGATTTTGAGATGAAATAATTGCTATGATATCATAGTTCGTCAGCCTTTTAAAAACTCATCTGCTGTCAAAGAAGCACACATAATAATAAAGTTACACTGGTAAAAACAGGACAATCTTTTAAAAACGTGCCCGCTTTCAAAGAAGCTTACATAATAATAAAGGCCAATGAAGTGGGGTGTTTCTGGGATGTGCCTTGGCTCTAAGGCCTTTTATCTTCCGTTCATCCAATTTAATGATTCGGTGTATAACAAGATTTATATTGAGCCAAATAAATAAATTTTTCAAACATCTATAGGTGTATGTCCGTGTGTTTGGGGGAGTTATTAATAATTTAAATGTACATAATAATAATAATGTAATACTATTAAATGAAGGTTTAAAAAATTCTACAACCGATAATTTTCGGCGACCCATAATCTTTATTTTTTGCCCGTACATTTCGGAGACACCAAAATATCCTAACATGTTCTCACATGGTGAAAAAAAAGTTTTCCACGCGGACTTTAAAATCGAGTAGAGTAAGCACCATTTTTATAGGGTTTCATCTCATTAATAAAGAACGAACTATCTAAGTAAAAGAAAGTTAATTACATTTTATGTTCCCTTTGTGTCTCAAGAGCTCTAATTCGGATACAAGAACCCTCCGAAGGTTCAGACCAGTTGAGGAGGTGATTATTTACGCGCGAAATGCAAAGAATGAGATGAGGGATACAGAAAAGAAGAACTGAACGAAAGTATCTTTGCTGAGTGCAATTTTTTTTTCTCCTTCTGTTGTCGAGTAAGGTTTATTTTTACGACGACATCTTGCGAGGGTGGTGCATTTTGGGCGACACAATAAATTCTGCGAGACACAATGGATGAAATGCCCGTTCACCCTCTCCCTCCCCCTCCACGCAAACTGTTTTTAGAATGTGCATCTCGACAATCATCCGCACCAAAAACAATCAGCAGGAAGAAAAAAAAAAAGAAAGGGCACACACTTTAAAAAGAAAGACACTTTCTTGTGTGGAGGGTAAAAGACAAAAAAGCAATTGGGAAAGAAAGAAAACGGGGGGATCTTTTTTGGCACCTGTGCCAACACATTTGGCAAGGACCCTCTCGGATAATTGTCGTCTGAATTGTCCGATGAATTAAGTATAGGCAACTGGCCACATGACTGAGATGTTGTACCGTTTGAAAGACATTTCACGTGATCGCTTCAAGCTGATGTTGTAAGGCAAAGAAAACTGTCTTCCTTAAACGTCTACTCTGTTTTCATAAATTCTAATAAAATTATATGTTTTTAAATATATATCTAATCGATTTAAATTGTTTACAACATAGTTGCTTTCCGAAATTAAATTAATTAATTACATTTTTAATGATTTTTATGAGCTACTTCGTTAATAAGGTTCCTGCATTTGCTAGATGCTTTATCATTAGAGTTCTTACTCAGCTTTAATATTAAAATTGATATGACAATGAAAGTGGATCTTGTTGATCTCTATTTCTTTGAAATTCAATTATTATCCGCTTATTTTTTGTGCGAAATTTTTAACCCTTTACATGCCAACTTGTGATCTTTTTAACCCTTAAATCTCTTGAACCATGCTGAGTATTCACTGTTCACTATTTCTGAATCACTTTTTTTTTCTTTCTGTTTTTTGACGATATTCAAAAGCATACAAATAGCGTAACTTCGATAACATAACAACTAAAGATAGAAATTTTTAAAAAACAAAACTTGAACTATTAATTAAATTACGTTTTTTGATTAATTAAAATAAATTGACCTCTTTCTTGAAATTAGTCTGAGTAAAATCTTATTTAATGATGCAAAAATAAAACTGAAAATTTTGTGACAAAATAATGTAAACAAATGGTTAATATTAATGTCTTTTTTTAATGCAGTTAACTTTTTTTATTAGTCTTGTCGTATCAGGGGGGGGGGGAGTAAATCTTCCTTTTGTGCTTTTATCAGCTGGTATATATCATGTTATTTTCTGAAACTGGAGAATAGTAACAGTTGATTATTACTCTCCAAAATGGCTTGTATTTTACAATTACATTACTGTAGCTCGTTTCATCTCTTCATTTATGAATTTCTTTTTTTTTACTTGTCGTTTCTTTCTTTTATTATAATTACAAGCTAATTTTCTTAATTACGTTTTTAAAAGACAAAAAAGCAGAAAAATAATTGCCTAGATTTTTCTAAAGATATATTACTTACCTCAAAGACTTACTAGACATTAAACTATTTCTAACCATTTATACACATTCGAAATGCAAGATGTCCAGCAAATGGAGAGATATCTAAATTGTTTTAAAATTTATTAGTATAATAATCAGAGTTTACTATCTCAGCACACCCCCTTTTATAGTTAAGATCATTTGTGAAGCTTTCTTATTGCTTTTGTAATGCTTTTAGAATACTAATAGAATAAAATAAGACTTGACATCCAATAAAACGCATTTATGGACACCACATTCAATTTGTTTGTTTGGAAGCGTACGGATGATTTTAAATGATATGTATAGCATTTTATTTGATAGAAAATTTTATTAATATCTAATTTCAACAATTGAAATTTAAATAATACTTATAATTTTAAAAATAACATTATTGATTTTTTTGTGGAATTTTTTTAATAAATATATATTATGCTTTCTGAAATTACTTATATTTTAAACCTCCTCCCCCATAACTCTTGTGACGGATGATTTGAATTTTTCCACCATCTCCAACAAGAAATCTTCCATTCTCATTTGTATATTTCTAAAAGTACCAAAGAAATTTAAAATTTCTTTAGCTTCCGATTCTAGCAATTGAAACTACAATAACACTTTAATGGCAAGAAAGAAAATGGCCCTCTTTAAATTATCGAAAACATGACACAGTTTTAAGTCGTCTAAGAATCAGTCACACTAGATTCACACATAGACATCTGCCATTAAATGATCGATTGCCAATATGTTTACATTGAGACTGTGGAATAACAGTTTATTTATCCCTATGGAATATACATATTTTAATGGTCAGCGTTTGCTTTACTTCATAGCAACAGCAGTGACTTTTCCCTTATTACTTGGCACAGGAGATCCCAAGTGAGAACTTTTTTGTCTTTTTAAAGTGTATAGGGTTTTTTGTCAATTTGAGCTCACTATTGTGGTTTCGTTGTGTTTTTTCGGATTTTTTTATCGTTTTACCAATAATTATTTTCGTGTCACTTAATAGAAACAGTTTTTGTTGGGTAAACTTGTTTAGATAAACGTGTTTGGTGCAATATAGCCTTCCTATTGGTTCTTGTACCATAAAACTTCAACGCAACTTACAATAATACATAATTTCTAAATTAACACTGTTGATTAAAAAGAAAAAAAAAGCTTCATTGAATATTCAAGGAAAAATTTTAAGAGAATTTTTTTGTTTGGTTTTTCTTGATAAATATCTGGATTATTTCTTTAAAATTCCCATAGGTATTAGGCTTTCTGAAATTACTAATACTTTAAACTACCCCATCCCACCTGCGAAGGTGGAATTGAATTCGTGGATTCCACCATCCCCTGCAAAAAATCTCCCATTCTCTTTTGTATATTTCTAAACGTACCAAAGAATTTAAAATTCCGTTAGCTTCAAATTCTAGCAGTTAAAATTACAATAACACTTACAATTTCTAAATTAACACTGTTTTTTGATTTTTTCTAGATAAATACCTGGATTATTTTTTTAATCCCATAGGTATCAGGCTTTCTGAAATCACTAATATTTTAAACCACCCCGTCCCACCTGCGACGGTGGAATCGAATCCTTTGGAATTTTCCACCCCCTACAACTCTTCTCCATCGTCCTGCCGGCGTCTCCCGACGGCCAGTTTCATTGTGTATCCATCCCAGGCGCCTCTCCACGATCCACAACACATGAAATGGAGGGCGATGAGCCGTGAAACTTCGGCCGCAGGTCGCGGCACACAAATTTAACCCTCTGCACGCTCCATGGACTCTTCGCGGGCATCGCCGTCTGGCAAACATCTCCCCCACTCGCCCGAAGGTAACGGTGGAATCCTTGCTGTGAACTTCGGGCTCGAGAGGAATCAGGGCGGTTTGCAATTCAACGATTGTTTTTGCCCTCCTGGACAATGGAGTTTCAGGTGGTTTGGAAAGATTGAGTCGGCTGCTGTTCGCTACTACTATTAGCTCACACTCTCCCTATATAATATAATATATATACATATATACGTCTTGCTCAAATTTTCAAACGTTAGTTAAATACTTTTTATTCATCCACTCAAGTTGCAGTAATTTTTTTTAAAACTTGTAGTGGATGACATTTGATGTTAATACAGTTTTTTTTTTTCAAATATTAACTCATTAATTTTTTTATTAATTAATTAAAAACCAACTTTCTCCCCAAACTTTCCCGGCCACAAGATAAGTAAAAAAAGTCAGTTTTTTTTTTCCCTCCACGCTAATGAGATTAGGCTTAGTATGTTTTCGACGGATTATTTCAAACAATTCTGTTTATTTTCGTACTGTTCGAGGCATTTAAAATTAAACATTATTAATTAATCGATTTTTCCGATTCATTTTGAAATATTTTCGAAGTAAGATAATATAGAATAAAGATATTAGATATTTCTAATCTATATTGCATTACCCCAACTGATGTAGATAATTCATGCATTTTGTTTTCCCACAATTGGCTTTGGACAGTTGGAGCTGAAAAACCAATGCTACTATAACTTTTTGATGAATTATTTATTGTAACTTAATTGTTAGGCCTGGATAGTCAAGTTGGTATGGCGTTGGATTCGTATCCTTTAGGCTGTGAGTTCGAGCCTGCCAGCCGAAGTCTCTCCGTGTGTGGTGGGCGTTAAATCTCGTAATCACAAAGTTCTTCATGTGGAGAGTAACCACTGGGGGACACTGAGTCAGAGCTGATCGTTCCCTGTTTTAGATCTAAATTACGATCTATGTGTATAAATGAAATGCATGAATGAAGTCGGCCCCTTAAATAGGGTATGTGACTTATGTAAGTTAAGAGTTAGACTTCTGCCCTTGCGTGCTCAGGGGTCAACCCCTCAGAAACTACTGCATCTCTTCTTCTGTTTTAAAGCGGAACACGAGAACAATAACTATTGTAATTATTTAAAAAAAGTAGCCTAAAATAAAATGTTCCCTAATTACCTAAGTAGGAGTTGGTTGTAAAAAATTATTTTTTATATTACTTGTTTCAATATTCAATAAAACACGGCGAGGAATATCCAAAATTGGTATTAGTGCTGAGTATTTAGATTTTCGGATCTAAAAAATGCCAGTTCCTCAGAAATGGAGGAAGATGAGGGAGCGTTTTACTGACAATAGAATCATTTTGTTAATCTTGAAGGGGAAGGGAAGCAGGCGGAAGAACTATTTTTTTTTTCTCGGTGGGGAAGGAGGGGAGTTGTTTTAATATTTCGAAGTTTAGTTATGTTTATCAATTACGCCTTGATATACTTTTAAAATGTCAATAATAGGTCTTCAAATATTCATTCCTTTTTATTTCAAGTATTTGGGGGGGGGGAGAAAAAAGAAATTCCGACGCATTACACACTTTTATTTATTTCTGTACTATAATTTTTATACTTATTATAAGTTGATTTTTTTTTCTAAAACTAGCAACGAATTTAAAAAAATTAAATATGAAATTTAAAAAAAAGCATCTTTTGAAGAATGAAGACAAAAGAATATATTTATTTTTTATTGTAGTTGGGAAAGGAAAGGTAAAATTTGCTGAATTGATATTAAACAGCATCAACAATCAATTCTGAAAGAGGGAAGTGAGAATTAAGAGTGATGTCCCCAGTTCTTCATAAAATTATTTTTTTTCAAATAATGTGCTTTTATTTTTAAAATTTTTAAATGTCTGGTGCTAACCTAAATGATGAAATTGTCTTTAATCAACTTTGTGATTTCATTAAATATTTGAGAGACATTATTCATCGTGTTTACTTACTTTCGCGTTTCTTAAATCCGCAGAAGAGGAACAATTAGAAAACTAGAATTTTTATTTTTAGAATAGAATTGTGGAACTTATTCTTGTTTTCAACGCCCAGTGCTCTTTTCTCGTAAATTTTTACCCACTTGTTGCTTCATCGCTGATGGTTTACGATCTCGTATAATTTATTCCGGACAGTATAAATTTTGATTGATTATAAATAGCGAACCTTTTTATAATATATTCTCATATTTTTTTTCCAATTTTTTCCCCTTCTTGCTTTATCGTTGATTTGTTTCCAGATGTACGATTGATAATTTTTATATTTACATACTGTAAAAATATTATTTAGAGTAGGAGGAATAAAATCAGTATAAATTCTATAGTGGTGCCTATATATATATATATATATATATATATATATATAAAACTAACAAAAAAGGTATAAATTTTTTCTTTTATATCCTCCTTCATTTTTAAGAATAAAAAAAGTACAAGAATTTACTACATTACTAATTTTTAAAAAGTACAAGAATTTACTACATTACTAATTTTTAAAAAAGTACACGAATTTACTAC